>JAJJWW010016328.1:0-262783 GCA_023531295.1 Papaver armeniacum | reverse complement strand
ATGGGCTATATAGCTGATGCGTGTCGTAACCACAACAAATTAATTAATACTTTACTACCTAATTAACAAGTAATATAGGGTAGTCAAGGTCGATCCCACGAGGAGCACGAGATTCTAGTTGTAAAATTTGTCACGAAAGGGGGGTGTAAAAAGCAAAAGAAAATAAACAAAGCAATTAAAAGATAAAGTTGAAAGCAATAAGAGAGACAAGATCAAGGAATCCTTCTTCGTTGTAAAACAATGATTAAAGTTATGTTCTTTTCTACTTGTTATTAGTCACAGATTATCACCAACCGTATCCCTTATATCACCGGATACGGAAGTTCTCGACTACCGGATTCTATTTACCAAACCACCTAGTAGTAGATCACTCTAGATGTAATTTAAATAAACGCATTAAGATTTATGAACTTATTAGGTTAATATTAGTAGTTAGACTCTTAGATCAAGGTCTACTTGCTAACGTTGTTTTCACACACAATTGCTCCACGGAATCCCTCCGCAAGGTCTCGTGTTTGCTACTTATGTAAAAAGTCAAGAAACGATTACTTATCTCCTAACTTTCACTAGCTTTAGATCAAATTAACAAATCAATTTAGTTGGCCACCCAAACAATCTATCAATCAATCATGAATGTCATTAAGATCATTCCTATTAGTAAAAACAAACGATAATTATGTGAAAAACTTCAAGATAGAATTGAAAACAAAAGCTTAAATCATATTAAGAACTAGGAATTCATCCTCAATCAATAAAATTAGCTACTCATGCTAAAGAGTTCACACAAAGAATAAGAAAAGAAAAGTGTTGTGTGTGTAGAGATGTGTGTAAAAGATGTAGAAAACTTCTCTATTTATAGGCTTCAATATTCTCCAAATCTTCCAAGGAATAGAATCCTTTTCCTTTAGCAATTCAATTTCCAAAACCAAGCCTTTCTCAACTCTTCCATCTTCTCTTTCCAAATTTGAGTCCAATTCTCCATCCAATTCCTAGTCCAAGTCTTCACACCCATGAGAGAAGTCCATAGAAAATTCCGGAATTTTTTTCCTCGCTAAAAAGCGGTATTATGGCCGGAATTTGACCGAAAAGTCGCCGCCGGTCACCTGAAATTTTCACCGTCACTGGTATATTCGACGGAATATTCCGTCAGTCCACCGTTAGAGATAACGGTCAAACGGGTCAACCGTTAGTCAACTGTTAGTCAACATGGTCAAAGCAGATGGTGAGTTAGCTTCTAGTCAGCTCTTGAGTCAGGCTGACTCGGCTTACTCGTTGAGTTGGATCGGAGAATCACTGAGTTAACTCGTGTGAATGGATTGGAAGCCGAGTTCTGGCTGTTTCTCAGTCATTTCCAGGCTTAACTCCGGCCATTCTTTTAACTTCATTCCTGTAACAGACATGTATCCTACACATACATCTATTTCAAGCACTGCCAGTTCATAACATCATCACCATGTCTTGTTCAACAGCGGCATTTTCTTCTCATTCAATCAACACAATCTCTACTTCAACAGCCTTCATTCCTGCAGCATCTTCCGCATCACTAACCCATTACAAAGAAAGATCGGGTTCATCCGCTCTTTCTCTTCAAACAACAAATTGCCAAAACCCATCTCTATTCTTCTCGAGAGCTCAAATTAACCCATTCAATCACCAAATCAAATTCAACCACAAAACAATCCCCGCATCCGTATCAACCACAGATTCATCAATTCATCAAAACCCATTCTCCAATTCGATTATAGCCACACAATTTCTCGATTCTCATCTGCATCTACCTGAGCTTCACAACAACGACAAAGCATCTTCTCGATCTTAAATCCATTACCACCAACACCTGCTCAATCGCTGTCAACCAGCGTACCCATCTCTTGGCTCAATTTCTCCTCAACAGCATCAATTCCAGATGGTAATTCTCGATCTAAGTCCTCACAACAAACCCTTGATTCCTTCAGCCCTTTCTGTCTTAAGAACCCTAACTTGTAAATACATCTCGGATCTTATAATTTCGGCTTCCAATTCTTTGTCTTGATTCAGATTTAATCAGTAGCAAAGGCTGCTGTTCTTCCTTCTCATTTTTCAGGGAAATGTAATAACACTGAATGATTGAGAGAACTCAGCGAAGTAAATATGTCGATTTAGGGTTGGGTAATTTGAGGTTGGATTGTTACACCCCAAGGATAGGTACCACCCTCTAATGATAAGGGGTACCTGAATAGCAACCCCCTTAACCTTGGCTGGGCTCCGGATAGTGTTCGCCCATGAAATGACAATTTTGCCCTTTTTGCTCAAATTGGGTGATTTCTTCTTCTTTTCCTCCATGCGACTCCATAGTAGCTACAAAACTCAAAACAAGCGTAAAATACATAATTTACAAGAAAAATATCAAAGAAAGCATAAACAATAGATAGTAAATAGGATGTATTCTACACCCTATCAAATTCCCCCACACTTAGACTTTGCTAGTCCTCGAGCAAATCATACTAAAACTCACAACTTCAAAGAGTTCAAGCGTCCCAAGCATCCAAAGAGTTATGAGGACATAGAATTTCTGCATGCTAGTAATAAGAAGTTAGAAATACTAAAGAACATATTCTCGTTCTTAAATGTTGAGTGAGAAATAACCACACCATAATGAGAGAACGCGTGTTTGAGAAACGATCAATAAGCATTTCGCCTCGACTTCTGCCTCACCAAAAAGGATTTTATGATAATTGCACTCAAAAAGACGGCTTTTTTATGGTTCTCACATGTGTGCAGGTAGGAATGAAGAGAGAAATCCTGCAACACGTTGAATGGTGGGAAGGACAACTTCCGAAATATTTCAAAAACCCACATCTTTTAACATTTTGAAAAACCATTTTTCTAACGATCTCTACGAAAGGAAATCAACCATTATTATCGAGGATGAGATTACTTACTCACCTTCACATCCGATCGCCAATTATGATAACACCACTCTCACGGCATCCAATAGAAACGTCTTCCGCTCCTCGTCTTTATCTTGGTCTTCGTCTTCGGTTTCAACTATTGATGATAAACTCTCGAATTTCATAAATCCTTGACACTTTGTAACTCTTTTTTACCTTAAATCCTTGTCGCTTGAAACTTCCTTATAAATTTTCCTTTCCCACGGCTTATTAACAAAAATAAGAACAAATATTTCTCTTGTTTTTTGTTTTTTTTTTTATTTCCTTTTCTTTTCTTTTTTTCAATTTTTTTTTTTTTTTTTTTGAACAAGAGAAATTAAATACAAAATAAACCATGGCCATGGAAGAAGTATTTTACCGCTTGATTCTTCACAACTTGTATCTCCTCAAAATCATAAACTTCAATAATTCTCACCTTTTACTTTTCTTTGCTCTTATAAATAAGTCTTCATACTTGGATATAAAATTACCTCATTGTATTGTCAGTCTTCAACAAATATGTAAAAATCCGCTCTTTGTATGTTGCTTTACTTGAATATGAAATTTGCTCTTTTTCTTGTTCCGTTGCTTATAAACCATAAACTTTTCCAACTTTCCTTGTAGATTTTGATGTCGCTCCTTGTTGATGATGATGATGTTTCTATGGACCCGTTGTTGTCGAGAGAGAGAATGGTGCTAACTGCAAATCGAACTACAAGAAGGAAGCTTTCATCCATGGACGTCACCCTCATGATTGACAAAATTAGCACTCAAGAGATCAAAGAGTAGTGCTTCTATTGGTGGGAGGTTTGGGTAGCTCACCATTCTACCCGGAATTTACTTACGGTGACACACACTCAAAAGAAGCTCTTTAGTAGATGGAAAATTTCTGGTCGGTGCCTCACATGATATGAATACGGGTAGTCTCCACTAATGATTGATCAGCAACTCTAATAACACATTTCTCCCTGCACCAAATTCGCATCACCGGCATGATTAAATCCATTATTTAACACTCTAACAAGCAAGAAATCCGAATGTAGTTCTCTAACATTTCCAAGTTCAATTATGTCGGTCAAAATCTCTATGTAAACATACCTAGAAATATGCTAGTGACTCTAAAATCTTTAAAAGTTGAAGTTTTTATGTAAAACTTTTTTTTTTTTTTTCAAATTTTTTTAATTTTTTTGTAATTTTTGTTTTAAAAACATGCTTAACCACTCCCCCACACTTAAACCTTACATTGTCCTCAATGTAATTGAATCGTCCTAGTAAAGTCAAGGTGGGAAATTTTAACATGATAAGAAACAAGAAAAAGAAATAACAAAAATAAAAAAGCAAAAGGATAAGAAATACAAAACCGATGGGTTGCCTCCCATTAAGCGCTTGTTTTAAAGTCGACGGCCCGACTTAGCTCTTGCAAGATTCATTCCCCATATACTAACAATCTGAAAATTTGAGGATCCACCCATAATACCTGTTTTGCAAACAATAACTCCATACAAATATTAGCACAAGAAAACAATAGTGAAATTATCGCTCGATAGAAATTTCCCCCACACTTATTCTCGTCCACTCTCGGAAGTGTATAAAGAATATAGAATTTTGGAATTTCCATGTGTTCCTCTTGGCAAACCTGCATAGTGTTAGCATCAAGTGTTTCCAATGGTGGATATCTAGAAACAAAATCATCCAAAAATACTTTCGAAGCACAAACATTCAAACCAATAAGAGGTAAAGGAGAAGAATCAATATGCAAAGGGTTAGACAAACCTTGCACAATCTCTTGTATTATAGAATCCTCTTCATCCTTAAAAAATTCAAGTGAATTACTTACCTCTTGTATATCGTGGTCCTCTATTAAACCTTGCAACCATTCTTCGTCGTTTTCTACCTTAACCAAAGTTTTGGCATCATTATAATCATTGGCAAGTTCAATTGGGTCTTCCACAAAATCAATGAATGTGGTTTCATCCTCTAGCATCATCTCTTCAACATTCTCATCATCGGAATCGGGCCATTCTTCTCTCATATAATCTTCCTCGGTATAAATTGTAAGATCTTCTTGTGAGGGTGTTACTTCGTTTACAACAATAGGCAAGTGATATCCAAACTCCTCCTTTTGAATAGGTGAAGGATCGTTATTATGATCCGGAGTTGGAATAACTTCCTCATTGTTGCAACGTTCATACACTTCCGCGGATTCATATCTTTCCCTAAGAAATTTTTTCCAAGCAATAAATGCATCTTCCTCAAGCTCTTCCTTTTGAATAGGTGATTGATCATTATTAAGATCAAGGCTCAAGTAATCTACACTAGCGTCATCAAAAATCTCCAAAGGTTGGTTAATTTGTTCGTATAATTTCTCCGAATTCCTTTGAATTTCTCGATGTGATTCTTGCAACTTTTGTTGAAGATCCCCAATCATGGCGACATCTTATCTCGCAAAACTAGAGAATTTCGATCATAAACAAAACTATCCTCCCATCCTTGTGATTGTCCACTTACATACCCGTCATAAGGTTGTTGATATGTATGAGAATATCCATAATGTTCTCAGGAATTTGATCATAGCCAAAAGATTGGTTTTGATTGTATCCTAAGGATGGTTGGAAGTAGTCATAATGTTGAGGTTGAAAACCGTATTGATTGTTGTAATATGCTTGCTCTTGTCCACCATACATGGAAAACCTAAGCACCGAAATAAGATTTTCGAAACCAAGTTAGATACGATATAGAATCCAACAAAGCAAGAATAAAGCAAAAAGAAAAATAAAAACAACTAAAATCGTCCGTCACACCCACCCAACGGCGCCAAAATTTGATGCGTGTCGTAACCACAACAAAATAATTAATACTTTACTACCTAATTAACAAGTAATATAGGGTAGTCAAGGTCGATCCCACGAGGAGCACGAGATTCTAGTTGTAAAATTTGTCACGAAAGGGGGTGTAAAAGAAAAAGAAAATAAACAAAGCAATTAAAAGATAAAGTTGAAAGCAATAAGAGAGACAAGATCAAGGAATCCTTCTTCGTTGCAAAACAATGATTAAAGTTATGTTCTTTTCTACTTGTTATTAGTCACAGATTATCACCAACCGTAGGTAAAGCAGCTAGATCAGTGCTAAACCCCTAAATCCCTTATATCACCGGATACGGAAGTTCTCGACTACCGGATTCTATTTACCAAACCACCTAGTAGTAGATCACTCTAGATGTAATTTAAATAAACGCATTAAGATTTATGAACTTATTAGGTTAATATTAGTAGTTAGACTCTTAGATCAAGGTCTACTTGCTAACGTTGTTTTCACACACAATTGCTCCACGGAATCCCTCCGCAAGGTCTCGTGTTTGCTACTTATGTAAAAAGTCAAGAAACGATTACTTATCTCCTAACTTTCACTAGCTTTAGATCAAATTAACAAATCAATTTAGTTGGCCACCCAAACAATCTATCAATCAATCATGAATGTCATTAAGATCATTCCTATTAGTAAAAACAAACGATAATTATGTGAAAAACTTCAAGATAGAATTGAAAACAAAAACTTAAATCATATTAAGAACTAGGAATTCATCCTCAATCAATAAAATTAGCTACTCATGCTAAAGAGTTCACACAAAGAATAAGAAAAGAAAAGTGTTGTGTGTGTAGAGATGTGTGTAAAAGATGTAGAAAACTTCTCTATTTATAGGCTTCAATATTCTCCAAATCTTCCAAGGAATAGAATCCTTTTCCTTTAGCAATTCAATTTCCAAAACCAAGCCTTTCTCAACTCTTCCATCTTCTCTTTCCAAATTTGAGTCCAATTCTCCATCCAATTCCTAGTCCAAGTCTTCACACCCATGAGAGAAGTCCATAGAAAATTCTGGAATTTTTGCCTCGCCGGAAAACTGGTATTATGGCCGGAATTTGACCGGAAAAGTCGCCGCCGGTCACCTGAAATTTTCACCGTCACTGGTATATTCGACGGAATATTCCGTCAGTCCACCGTTAGAGATAACGGTCAACCGTTAGTCAACTGTTAGTCAACATGGTCAAAGCAGATGGTGAGTTAGCTTCTAGTCAGCTCTTGAGTCAGGCTGACTCGGCTTACTCGTTGAGTTGGATCGGAGAATCACTGAGTTAACTCGTGTGAATGGATTGGAAGCCGAGTTCTGGCTGTTTCTCAGTCATTTCCAGGCCTAACTCCGGCCATTCTTTTAACTTCATTCCCGTAATGTACATGTATCCTACACATACATCTATTTCAAGCCTTTGCCATTCATAACATCATCACCATGTCTTGTTCAACAATGGCATTTTCTTCTCATTCAATCAACACAATCTCTACTTCAACACCTTCATTCCTGCAAGCATCTTCCGCATCACTAACCCATTACAAGAAGATCAGGTTCATCCGCTCTTTCTCTTCAAACAACAGCTGCCAAAACCCATCTCTATTCTTCTCAGAGAGCTCAAATTAACCCATTCAATCACCAGCTCGAAATTCAACCACAAAACAATCCCCAGATCCGTATCAACCACAGATTCATCAATTCATCAAAACCCATTCTCCAATTCGATTATAGCCACACAATTTCTCGATTCTCGTCTGCATCTACCTGAGCTTCACAACAACGGCAAAGTAGCTTCTCGATCTTAAATCCATTACCACCAACACCTGCTCAATCGCTGTCAACCAGCGTACCCATCTCTTGGCTCAATTTCTCCTCAACAGCATCAATTCCAGATGGTAATTCTCGATCTAAGTCCTCACAACAAACCCTTGATTCCTTCAGCCCTTTCTGTCTTAAGAACCCTAACTTGTAAATACATCTCGGATCTTATAATTTCGGCTTCCAATTCTTTGTCTTGATTCAGATTTAATCAGTAGCAAAGGCTGCTGTTCTTCCTTCTCATTTTTCAGGGAAATGTAATAACACTGAATGATTGAGAGAACTCAGCGAAGTAAATATGTCGATTTAGGGTTGGGTAATTTGAGGTTGGATTGTTACACCCCAGGGATAGGTACCACCCTCTAATGATAAGGGGTACCTGAATAGCAACCCCCTTAACCTTGGCTGGGCTCCGGATAGTGTTCGCCCATGAAATGACAATTTTGCCCTTTTTGCTCAAATTGGGTGATTTCTTCTTCTTTTCCTCCATGCGACTCCATAGTAGCTACAAAACTCAAAACAAGCGTAAAATACATAATTTACAAGAAAAATAGCAAAGAAAGCATAAACAATAGATAGTAAATAGGATGTATTCTACACCCTATCAATAGCCAAAAGGGAAAGTTTTCTGGGCCATATAGACAGTTAGAATTAAGCCCGGGTCAAATAGCCAATGGAATTTTTTAATGGGAACAGACAGGATTACCCTTACCTTTCTTCTTCCTCTCTAGATAATATCGATCTCATCCACCGTTTCCATTACTTTCTTCTTCTACTCTCTGCTCTCGATCTTCTCTTTCTCCACCACCACCATCATCAACTATAAGCAGATCTATCAGCACCACCATCGACAATAACTACCGCCACCATAATTCTACACCGTCTGCACCATCATCATCCTTCTATACCGCCTCCGCCATATCAAACTTTGCTCACCATTAAATACATCAACATCCACAAAACACCAATATCAACTCCACCATCGTTAAAGAGATCTGCAGATGCCTAATTTGGGTTTGAATCAACCAATTTTAGAAAATAACTCAAGATTATACCAAAACACGCAGGTCTGGAAACCCTAATTTTGTTTTTTATTTTATTTTCAAAAATGAATGGATTGATTGTCTTTATTTTAGCACAAATTGGTGTATGGTGATTTTAATTTAACCTTACCTGCTGAACCTAAGTTGAAATTAATTGATTTTATGAATTTAATTTTCAGCTTCCTTGCAATTTCTTCAGAGTACTCTGTTTTTTGATAAGAAATGGATGAAGACTATGCTCAAATTGGTAAGTTTCTTGACCTTAATTGTGTTTTGATTTCAAATTTGTTCATCTTAATTAGATAAAACTGGTTTGCATCTGGTTATCGAAGTCATGCCGCAACAAGTGTTTGTAAGAAATGCCCAAGTGCGTTTTTATGGCTAAATGTTGAAGGATGTAACTGGTTTTCATCTAGCACTACGATAGAATGTAACTGGTTTTCATATGATACATGCATATTTGAAGTTTAATAAAGATGATAATAAGGAGGATGTAACTGGTTTTTCATCTAGCATAAAAATAAGATGTAACTGGTTTTCATGTTATTTGATTCTGTTATTTGTCCACGTCCTAGTTTTCATGTTATTTGATGTAATTAAGTAAGTAATTTTCCCTAATTTTTTGTAGTATATAGGACCATAGGTAGTGATTGTAAATCTAATTGACTCCATACGAACTTTTCTTGGTTACATGAGAATGTGCCTAATATCCATAGCATGATACATATATACATTGTACTACTTCCTACAAGACTAATTTGGTTAAGTGAGAATGTTTCCTATAGTATTAAACAAGTTTCATCTAGGTTTAATTTGTGGTGTATATTATTTCAACATGTTTATACTAGGATGAAAACCAGTTTCATCCAGGTTTAATATAATATAAACTAGGATGAAACCAGTTTCATCTAGGTTTAATTTGTGGTGTATATTTTTTCAGCATGTTTATATTAGGATGAAAACCAGTTTCATCCAGGTTTAATATAATATAAACTAGGATGAAACCAGTTTCATTTAGATTTAATTTGTGTTGTGTATTGTTTCAGTACGTTTAAACAAGGATGAAACTGGTTTCATCCAGGTTTAATGTGTGAGTACGTGTTTAAGTAGTAGTAGTAGTATGTTTACTAACCAAAGCAATCTCATTTCTCAAATCAGAATAAAGCGGTAGTAGTAGTGTGTTTACTACTAGTACACCTAATTTTAATGGAGGGTAGGTTTGTGATATTAGTAACATGATGTTTATGTATCATTACAGTATGGGTGAATATCTAAGGGAAGAAGGGATAGAATGTAATCAAAGTTGCTAGGGTATATAGGACCATAGGTAGTTGCCAATATAGGAGGAAAGGATTAGTGCATGCTATTAACATAAGAGAGAATGGTAAAAAATGGTAATGATTCTAATGATCACAGAATGCAGATTCTAATGATCTGATTAAAAAATGAAGAGGGTGTCCGGCACATACATGAGGGCTCCTCCGAGCTACTAAATGTTTAAAATTATATAGTAGGGATTAATATGAGTTTAAGTAGGAGTTTAGAGAGATTAGTACTGGTGAGGATAAGGTTGGGAGTATAAAACCAAAAGCAGGCAGCTAAAACATGTATTTTGTCTTATAGAGAGTTTTTATGCGAGTGGCTCCACTCAAAGCTGTGGAATATCATCATCAACACCAAAATACATTTCACTCTGTCGACTGTCTTGAGTATCTGAGACCGCTGGATATCTCTCAGCTTCAAGTCCCTCATGGATGATGTTTATGCAGGGATTTATACTCTTCAAAGAAGGAAAATCCTAATATATTTGGCGTAATTCTTTTGAGACGTGGTTTGATATATGCTGTAAATGTTATGGATAAGTTTCTTTCTTCATTTTTTTGAACGAAAAATTGGTCATTTTTTTGAACGGATAAGTTGCAGGGGTGATGCTGAAATGAAATTGCTGTGATGTCGAGGATATGAAACTGATGTTGTTGCAGTTAAATGTAATGGCTTGGAGGTGCCTGTATTGGAGTTTAGTTGCAGCTGCAGTTGTTGGATCTGGTGGCAATAATGGAGCTAATGGGTACTGGTGGTGTTGTTTTGATAATGGAGAAACTGGTTCTAGTGAAGTGTCAGGTGGACTGGTTGGTATTGCAATGGAATGAATGCAGGAGATGACATTACAGATGTGCAGGTGATGGAAGTTGTGGTTGGCATGAGGCAGAGATGAAGGATATGCAATGGGTTACGTACTATGTTTTTTACTCTGTTTCAAGTACTCTGTTTTTTGCTCTGTTTCACGCACTCTGTTTTGCTATGTTTCACGCACTCTGTTTTTTGCTCTGTTTTAATTCGTAAAACAGAGCAATTAATTGTGTTTTTTTTTTTTGTACTCTGTTTTTATTTGGTTACTTTGTTCTTCTCCAACGCAGTAAAGATTTGTAGAAGATAGGGACATATTTGTCTCTCAGATTAATAAATAAATAACATTCTGGGTCAAATATCCATTTTGGCTAAATGAACAATATTTTTTTTTTTTTGGCTATATAAACATTATCTAAAGCTAAGAAGCTATTTCACCCAGGAATTTTCTGTTTTGGTCTTTTTGACCAATTTTGTGTGGAAAAAAAGGTTTATCACGGAGGGAGGAGGATTTATGTTCCATAATTACCTACTAGGGTATGACCCGTGCCGTAACGGCACGGGCTGTGGTTTGTTCTCTTTAACTTATTCGAAATAGTCATACTCCAATTGTTCGGTGTAGTTACCACTGACATTTAATAAAAGCGGTTAATTATCTAGATTAATTACATTTATAAGGTTTACAAATCGAATAAGTTGATAGTCAATTCTAACATCGTCGTGCTATAAAAATACCAATAAGTTACCTATCAAAGATTAGGGTAGTTAATCTTTGCGCTTCACTTCTGGTGTAGTCGGGATATAAAAATAACAATGAGCTACCTATGCCAATTGCAGTAGCCCCGACTACGATGTGGTCAAGCCACATACATTTTGTACGTGGCCCCTCATTATTTTTTGACACTTATTTAACTAAAAAAATTGCTCCCTTCAAATCCCCATAACAGTTTTGCTTTTTGAGAAAAAGTAGGAAATTTAAAAAAAAAAAAAATTAAAAAATTAATTTTCAAAGAGGTGTTGGTGCCCAGCTTGTTGCTAGGTTGCCAACCAAAAGATTTGTTTAAATTTTTTTTATTTCAATTATATATTCCATACTGTATCTATTACTTCATAAAAATTAAGTAATAAAACTATTTTTCAATTTTTTTTCATACTTCAAGAAGGGCCATTTAAAGAGGGACCACATAATTCAACTTTTATTAAGTTTGCCATGATTCAACTTTTATTTTTAGCCCATACTCTTGGCTTGTACCATTGGGCATTAATTGTTGTTTTTTATTGGACTTAATGATAGGAAGATTGAGAAAGATATATTGACCGAAACTTTCTTCCGAACTACACACCGTGTTAGATACACACCGTGTTAGATAGAGGAAAGGGACCATTTCTGCTCATTTATGATCCAAATGTTGATATCCATGTGATCTCCGTTGATTCCCCTCTGAGGATATTTCTCGATGTCTAGTCACGGTGAGTGTAGAATCTCTCCAAAAAGATTCTTTACCGGAGTTCTTTGCAGCACATGAATAAAGTCTATGCAAATATATTAATTGAGGTTCGGAAGACGTTTTGAAGGAGCTTTAAAAATCAACATTGCTATCTCCAAATCTAGAACTTGCTATTGTACCAAAGGGACCCCGACAGTGCATGTTAGAATTTTGATTTTCAAACCTGCAAGTATGAAAAACCATTATTTATGTATATACTTATATCAAAAAGGTGCACAACAGAATCTACACATAATGAAACCTTAAAGATATAACATTCGCCTGAAAATGGCACCGGTTTGGTCTTTAAAATGGTTTCATTTGTAATAGAAAAGGGTCTGGATTGATGTTTAAATCATTAGTTTAGCTCATTTTTGATATTTCCAATTATAGCAAGCATTCACAACCTTAATTGCCTATTATTTTGAAACGGAAGTAGTATATTTTTATTATCACATTTGACAGATAATTTTACCATTCTTAGCATATCTCACCACGCAATATTGTATGGCGAACCCTGCCAGAATGACACGGGTGTTGGCTAGTTGTTGAAATAAGGTGTTGCTTACTTTTTATGGTATGGAAATCCAATTTTATCAACTAAATGCTTGATATCACCGTAACATTCGAACCAACATTTTTCCCGTTGTTAAATTTCATTTATCGCCAAACACATTAAAATGTAATAATATAATAACCAAAGTTACTTTCTACTAATAAATTTCAAGATGAGTTACACCAAATGGATATAAAATGTGCTTGTTTTGGTAGTTAATTTCCTACTGATATCTCAATTTTTTTCTTTTGTTAATTTCCTACTTTTTCTCAAAAAGCGGATGAAATCTCGGGTTGGGCTTTTACCATACCATATTTCACTGTTAAATCCCCATTACCCCTGACTGTCAAATGTGCTCTGATTATGTCCAATCTCGGGTTATAGACGCAACCCCTGCAATAACCAATCCATAATCGATTAGATGATTCAACCAATCATACCTATAATACTAAAAACTAAACCAAATCCATTACCAATTAATCAATCTGACTTGAGAAGATAAAGCGCATGGGATAATTATTTCTCGCTCCTACATTCTACTCAATCTGATAGCTCCATATAGAAAGTGACATCTACATTGTTACCCACTGCTTTGTTCTTAGAAAGAAATCTGGATTTCATGAAGATCTGCCAGTGTAAGGTGTACCCGCTTAAAGGTCTCGTGCTTACTTTAAACGGAAATAAAACTTGTAGCACCTGTTAAAAAAACCAAAGAACTTCAATTGTTTTCACATATGCAGTCTTACAAAGTTGCACTTGTTTTTCACTTCTCGCTAATTGATCTGTTGAATCCAGACTGTGATTTACAATTGGAAAGACCATAGTCTTGTTAAAAATAATGATAAAGTCAACCTATTTGGCATTTGCTTGTCATGCCACTCTGCCCCCCACTCTTGGTACCCGTCCTCGCCATTTGTAAATAAATCCCATCTGTTAACAATTAGGCGAATCAACTTAACAGAGGTTTATCACCATCCAAATACACTCAAGTTTGAATTATCGTATGGTTTAATTTTAAAGTTGGAACTTACAGTGACTTAATCTTTGAACCGTTCCCCACTAAGTATATGTATAACAAAATGAATATTTACTTTACTTCTGATATCCAGATTAGATTCAATTGTAAAATGGTGCGTAATACAATTCAATTGTAACATAGTATTCCTGATAATGAAATGAGTCAATAGGAATCACATTGGTCAGAAGATTTGGTAGATATCGTAGATTATAAAGCAGTTCTAACTAAGAAGAGAACCTAATGGCGTCTATGGAGGGTAAATTGAAAATCACTGGGGAGTGAACCTATAATGAATCAAATATGTAAATTTCCCACTTGAGTTAGATGCATTACAGTTGTGCCGTGGATGCAGTGCTTAGAGGAGATGTGTCTAAGCAATGACTAAATGTTGGCCTGTGGTGCAAAATATCTATGGATGTGGTTAAACTTGAAAACTACTAAAGCTTAATTAAAATGGTGGTCCTACGAATGTTTTCTTTCGGTACAATGTAAAATATTTGAGATGCTATACATAACTCACTTAGCCCTCTTTTTATTTCAAGTATCAATTTGGTAATGCTAGCTCATGCGATAACATGAATGCTGCTGACCAACGCCATCCTTTCGTCAATGATAAATCGTAATTGAAGTGCAAAAATTCTACACATAATGCCTTCGGGTAAAGAAACGGGAACGAAAGATTTTGGTTACATGGCAAATTCTGGTCACCCAAAAGTTTTAGCATTGAAAAATGTCGTCGTGATAGTAAGATTAAGAATTAAAACGATCCCCTTAATCAGGTTCTCAGATGTTAGCACATAAGCTATTAGAAAAAAGAAGCATGTTATATTAAAAATTGCATACCTGAAATCTTCAAGGGCATTCACTTGATGCAATAGCCATCTCCATGCTCCAGCATCGTGAACAGGAACCCACTAATGCGCATCATGATGAACTGGGTATCAGTAGCATAAATAATTAGAGTTTAGTTATCTAATAACAAAAAAAAATCAAAACAACCATTACAACCATATGTATGCGAGTACGATACGTAGGATGCACACCTAAAGATAACGATTTATGGACTACCAATCACAAAATTAGCGAAGTATAAACCAAAGAAATAACAAACATAATGAACCACACCACAATCCAGATATCTAGCAATGAAATATTGTTGAACCTGTTTCAGAGGAAAGGGGTGTTTGATAAATTGGAGAAGATATAGAAACCCTAAATTCAGTTGGCCTAAATGAGTAAAGCCAAAATCCGGAGAAATAAAGGAAAAATCCTAATTGCAGTGTAACCCAAATTGATCAATAAAGGAAAGATTGGAAAATTAAAAGCCATAAACTTAACCCAAACTGTAGGTGTTTTTAGGAACAGTTTTGGAGGGGCTACATTTGATTAGTTCGCCATTAGTGTGCTCTGCATGTTTTGAATGAGAGAACATGATTAGCAAGATTTATTTTTTCGGTAGCCAAATCAAAACAGACTGAACCAAACAAAGTGGAAAACAATACAATACCTAGTGTTTGAGCAAGAGACGTATAGCAGTAGGAGCGGTCACCAAAGAAAACAGTGATATGGTATTTTGTGAGTTTGTTATAGATTTGAGAAACGAATGTTAACACAGGGGAAATTATCGTGAGCTTTATATAGGCCAAACCCTGGGTATCATGAATAAAAAAAAATCAGGAGCAATTTTGGGAATCAGGGATCAGGGTTTGAATGATTATCGCAATCAAATAATGCGATTTTTAACAGTTCTCATCAATATTGATGTTGAATATTAACTCTGGAAGATGATATTAGGTTGGTTTTCATAATCCAGGGGTATCTCAGAATTCGATTGTAGCATCTTCTCCTTCATTATCGCATTAAAGTGCCTAAATTATAAACGTGCCTATATCTTATAACCCAAAACACATTACTTGATCGATCTGGACCGTCCTTTATGTGTCCCAACTATAGATAACCGTCGATGTAAGAAAACACCATTATATAACCCAAAACACATTAGTTGATCGATCTGGACCGTTCTTTATGTGTCCAAACTATAGATACCCGTCGATGTAAGAAAACACCATTGTCCCTTATAATATAGATTCCATCCCTCACACACCACCTTTTTCTATTTTTAAAGTTGGTAACTAAAATCATTTAAGGTATGTTTTTCTTGTTCAGTTTTTGGGACCAGGGTGTGTTCAGTCAAGTGTTTTTTATCATTTTGGATTAGCGTTGTCTATCAGAGTTCGGTGGATAGCTGATGCTGACATCATAAACCTACCAAGGAAATGTGACGGAGTAGCTGATGACCAGAATCCTTATTACTCTCCGCCTTCTTGCTTTTATGTATTTCATCTTTTGTTTTACATAATTTTGCTCGACCTACTCTTTCCAATCTAAAAAAGATTTTATTGGTGTTTGGACGATCTCAGACATCAATATTCAAGTAGTAACCTAGCATGTACCAGAATTGTAATACAAACCGAAATCCAACAAAAACAAGTCTTGTAATCTTTCTTTCAAGATACGAATTAGATAATCTTCATACATATTTTGTTGATCAAATATATAATCTTTCTAAAGAAAATGCCGACTTAGTTCGAAAGGTGGCTCATTAAGTAGCGAATTATCTCGCCTCTCTTACTCTTTAACTACAAACTAATTTGGAGTTGGAAACTTTATCGATGAAAATGGAACTCTTTCTCAAGAGAAGCGAGCTCTGTTAAACAAGGTGGCGATTTCCTCGCAACAACTTGACGTCTGTCAAAAAATATGTAAAGAACAAGAACGATCTCTCTATTCGCTGAGAAGTAAACTCGAAGAAGTTACTGTTGAGAGGGATAAACTTATCCAAGGTAGAATAACTTTAAGTGTAAAAACAAGCCAACTCAAGGATCAATATTCCAAGTTAGAAGAATCCCACTCTTCTCTTGCGAAGGAAAACGCCTTACTTGTTTCTAACGAAAAGAGCTTGCGATCTCGACTGAAGGGTTTGGTTGGAGATAATTTTGACAGTGCCATGAATCATTTGGAGAATAGTTGTTTGGCTTTAACCTAATTTCTTATCTCGCAAAAGGAAGGTAGTCATGATATTTGACTACCTTAATCAATTTGTTTTCTTGAATTTATTGTATTTTCCTTGCGAATTCAAGAAAAAATCTGAATTATTTTCTATACTTTTTATTTTTGCAGAATCCGAGAAAAATCTTCACTCCTCTATTTCCACTTTGAAATCTGACTATGCCAAAATTCGCAAAGAAAATGGACTGCTCGATGCTTCTCTTGCTCGCTCTCGCGATCGGGCAGAAAGAAGATTCGACTATCTCACTTACTCTAAAGATATAGAGAGTAGGAATTATCAGAAAGCACTCCTTCGCCAATTTCACCTCAAAGCTGAAGTTCTTGTGAATGATGTATTATTATCCAAATCTCTTGATCCTGTATCTGTCGAACCTCTAGAAGTAAGTGATGATGAAGTTCCTAACCCTCCTGATAGTGATTATGATTATGAAAGTGACGAAGATTCCGCAAATGAAGAGGTGATTCCACCTAATGAAGCTGTCAATAAGAATTTAGTTGAAGGAGGTCCTGGCGAGAATGCAAGAACTGGCGAAAGTGCGGAAGTTGGTGAAGCTAATAAAATTGTTGAAGAACATGCAGTATCTCCTTCTGGCGAAAAAAAATTGATATTGAGAATTGAACTTCTCTTGTAATTTTACTTCTTGCATTGTTACTTCTTTGTGTACTTCATTCACCTTTGAGATGTATTTACTCGTTTATTATTCTTCTTTCTTGCATGGAAGACAATCTTTGATGTTTAACAATTCCTATCTTGTTTTCTATTATCTTTTTTGCGATGAAAGATCTCTGTCATCTATATTCAAATTGTTTATGTGAACTTTTTCACTGTGACAAGATCGTAGGACGTCCTTACATTTTCATGTAATGACCCATTGATCTTGCCTTATCATTTCTCTTGTGTGGTCTTATTTTGCCTTCCTAGTTAAAGGTCTAATTTTGCCACCTCTCATTATTGCGACAAAATCGCAGGACGTCTTTACACTTTCATGTAATGACCCATTGATCTTGTCTTATCATTTCTTTAGTATGATTGCCTCTGCAGGATATTTTTCTTGCGACAATATGACAGGCCTAAATATCCTTGCGAACATAAAGCCCCATGACATTGTCGTCTTTGCGACGAAATCGCAGGACGTCTTTACATTTGCATGTAAGGACCCATTGATCTCGTCTTATCCACTCTTTTGTATTTTTGCCTCTTCGGGATTGTTGCATAAATATGACAAGCCTTAATACTCCCGTGAGTAAGAAGCCTCATGACATTTACGTCTTTTTTAACACTATCAGCTCCCTAATGGAGGGTGCCGCCCTTATCTTCCCCCTGGTTGCCCCTTCAAGGAGGCGTACTTCTGCCATACAAGGCTAGCTCCTCCCATCCGGTCTTAACAACAACCAGTTGTTTTCGCAGCCTCTTATCCGTTTTGCCTATAGGGCTTATGGTTACGAGACTGCACCCTAAGTGGAGTTTTCTTCGGGCCGAGTGCATCATAAGCCGGGACTTGCCAAGAATGGCCGAGACACTTCAAATGCCCCAGGCACCCTTGGCTCAACCGTGTACCTCGGCGCCTTGGTCAAATGCTGACTCCTTATAAGAGACCCTCGGTCGTCCAACCTAAGTCATAAGCTTAGATTGAAAATCCAAGGTACCTCTCCTGGATGGGTTTTATTACCCCCAATCTCCATGACTCAGGTTCCAAGGGCGGTGTAACCTTTTCCCTGAGCCACGTTACAGATACCCTCTTACATGACGCACTTTAGGTACTTTGCCTCTTACGAAATTTTATTCGCGAACTAGGGTGTACGCCATGAAGGTTCGTCCCATTCTGAGTATTTTGTCAATTTTGCTTTATGTGTAATAGGTACCCCCTACTATGACGCACTTTAGGTTCTTTTGCCTCTTGCGAAATTGTGTTCGCGAATTAAGGAGTACGCCATAGTAAGTTCGCCACTTTCTGATTATTTTGTTAATTCTTCTGTATATGTAAGCTCTTTTGTAATTTCGCTGATCGTTGAACATTTTTTGTCGTTTTCTGTATGAAATATTCGCATGTTTTTCGAGAATAAAAATGAAATATTTAATTCTTTTTGCCTCAATCATGTACCATTCCGCAGTCTACTTCATTACCATAATTTTTATGGGTAATATCTCTTCAAGTATAGCCTATTCCATGGTCTATCAAGTGTGCGTCCCACATCTCTCCCCTCAGGGTCCATCAATCTATATGCCCCTGTTCCAACTATCTCCTTGATAATATAAGGTCCATCCCATTTTTTCGCAAGCTTTCCACCATTTTCTCGCTGATATATCGGCGTTTCTCGTAGCACCAAATCGCCTGGTTGAAATTCGCGTGTTTTAACACGTTTATTATATTCTCGGGCTAATCTTCGCTGGTAATTTTCCATATGCTGCAAAGCCCTTTCTCCTTTTTCTTTAATTCATCCAATTTAGTTAGAATAATACCCGCACTAAGATTTTTCTCCCAAGCTTCTCTCTTTGTTGTTGGGATAATAACTTCTGTTGGTAGCACAACCTCAACCCCATATGTTAAACAGAAAGGTGACATTCCCGTGGCTTCTCGCCTGGTTGTGTTGTAAGCCCACACTACATTATGTACCTGTTCGCAACATGCTTTATTGTACCCTTCTAATTTCTTCTTCAATATATCTACGATTGTCTTATTTGTTGCTTCTGCCTGCCCATTTGCATGAGGGTATAATGGAGTTGACTTTCCACATTTTATCTTAAATGCATTAAGTAATAATTCTATATTATGTCCCTCGAACTGCTTCCCATTATCATATACCAATTGTGCGGGGATTCCAAATCTACATATGATATTCTCAAATATGAATGTAAAAATATCTTTGTCGCGAATGTGTTGTACTGCCTTTACTTCTGCCCATTTTTTGAAATAGTCTGTAGCAACAATCAGATATCTTCTTTGTCCAGACCCTGGTAAAAACGGTCCAACAATACCTAAGCCCCATTTTCCAAAGGGCCACACATTTGTTGAAGATGTTAATAGTGCTCCAGGTGCATATATTTTCTTTCCATGCCTTTGGCAATCTTCGCAACGTCTTGATACACGTTTCGCGTCTTCATGCATATACGGCCAGTAATAGCCTTGAATTTTCGCTCTGTATGCCAAAGATCTTCCGCCGTTGTGATTGCCAGCATCCCCACTATGCAACATCTTTGACACTGCTTCTCCTTCTTCTCGTGTCAAACACCTGAGTGAAGGTCCATTAAAAGATCTCCGATATAATATCCCATCTCTTAATTCATAATTTGTAGCACGGCCTTTTAATTTGTGTGCCTCCAGCCTATTTCTCGGTGTTTCTCCTCTCATCAAATATGTATGAAGTTCGGCTCTCCAATCGTCAATAACAGGTGTTTGTTCGTCATCTTCTATGATCATCACGTCTACCTCTCCTTCTTCTTCCTTATTGATCGATGGCGATAAAAGTGTTTGTATCTTTATGCATCTCGCAGTTGGATCCGTCATCATACTTGAGATAAAAGCAAAAGCATCTGCGAGTCTATTATCTTTTCTTGATATGTGTCTCCATTTTATTTTTGGGATTTTCGCTGACAATTCTCCAACAAGTTTCTTGTATTTCTTTAAAGATGGTTCGTTTGTAGTGTATTCTCCTTTTATTTGTCGAATGACTAGTCATGAGTCACTTGGTGATTCGCACATTTTCCATCCGCATTTCTATTACAAATTTCAAAGCATGTATTATAGCTTCATATTCCGTTTCATTATTGGTGCATGTAAATTCCAATCAAGGAGAAAGCCATTTTAGTGCCCTCTCGGCGAAATCAAAACAATTCCAATTCCGTTACCTTCTCCATTTGATGATCCATCTACCAGCACTTCCCATCTATCTGGCTCTGTCAGTAGGTCCTTTGGGTTTCCATTATCTTCTTCTATATCCATCATTCTTCCACTGCTTCATCTTCTTCTAAAGGAAATTCTGCTAAAAATTCCGCGACAATTTGTGATTTGGGTGAAGATAGTACTTCGTACTTGATTTTGAAGTGTCCTATTTGTGCATTCCATCTCTCGACTCTGGCTGATCTTTTTGAATTTTTCATTACTGATTCAATGGGTACCTTTGTCAATACCTTTACTGTATGTGCTTGAAAATATATGCGAAGTTTGAATGCTTTGCATAAACTAGCGCCAAAATTAACTTTTCAATTTTTGAATAATTTTTCTCATGCGGCATTGAAAGTTTTACCGATGTAATAGATTGGTTTCTCAATTCCGCATCTACTCGCAAAGCAACACAAAGACTTAATGCGTGCGATGTTGTCGCAAGATATAGTAATAGTTCTTCTTCTGGTTCTGCTTTTTGCAAAATAGATATATGCATCAGATAATCTTTTATTCCTTGCAGGCCTTTCTCGCATTCATCCGTCCATTTAAAATTTGTCCCCTTTTTGAGTATGTTGAAAAAGTGCTTGCATTTATCTCGATGATCGCGAAACAAACCTCCCTAGTGAAGCTAAGAGTCCGTTTAACTTCGTACATCTTTTATTGTTCTTTGGAGTTGGCATGTCGCGAACTGCTTGCACCTTCGCCGGATCAACTTGTATACCCTCTTTTGATACAATGTAGCCTAAAAATTTCCCTGACGCAACCCCAAAAATACACTTCTCTGGATTTACTTTGATGTTAAACTGTCTCATTTGTTCAAAAATTTCTCTCAGATCTTGGACATGATATTTTGCTTCTTTACTTTTTATTAACATATCATCCACATACACCTCTAGTGTCTTATGTATCCAATTCACAAACACCTTCTCTACCATTCTTTGGTATGTTACTCCAGCATTTCGCAAACCAAATGGCATTTTTGCATAATAATATAATCCTCTTGGGGCGAAAAAAAGCAAGTGTGTTCTTGATCTTCTTCACGAGAGGGATTTGATTATATCCTTTGTATCCATCTAGAGAAGATATTCTATCATTTCCTGCTGCCGACTCTACCAATTGTGGGATATCTGGTAGTGGAAAACTATCTTTGGACAAGCTTTATTTAGATCAAGAAATCTATACAAATTCTTATCCCTTTATTCTTCTTTGGAACTACTACCATGTTTGCTATCCACTCCTGATATTTAACTTGTCTTATAATTCCTGCATCAAGCATCTTCTTCAGTTCTTCTTCTATTTGGGGATGATACGTTGTTGCAATCTTTCTGATTCTTTGTTTGAATGGTCTAACATTTTTATCAATCTCCAATTTATGACATGCCACAAACGGATCTATTACTGGTATCTCATCCATATCCCATGCGAAGATGTCTTTATATTCTCGCAACAGATTAACAGTTCTTTCTTCCTCATCCTCCTCCATTTTAGTTCCAATTTTTAGTATCTTGGGTGCTTCTTGGGTCCCAACATTCACTTCCTTTGTTGGTTCTGCCGCAGTGTAACTGGCCTCAGGTTCTCGCATAGGTTTCGGTTCTTTTATCTCCTTCGCAGGTCCATTCCCTTCTTCCGAATTTTCGCCAGGTATGCCTTTTCCTTCCTCTGCTTTTATCATGTAAATTCTAAATTCTTCTTCTTTCTTTGCTTCCTTCGCCATTTTCCTGCGATTTTTCCGCTTCTCTGCACGTCCTTCGTATTGCTTCACTTCAATTTGATAACATAATCTCGCTTTATCCACATCTCCTCTAATTTCACCGATCCCACTTGGTATAGGAAATTTAATGCATTGATGTAATGTCGACGCTACAGCTTTAATCGCATGTATCCATGGTCTTCCCAACAACATGTTGTATGGTGATTCCATATCCACCACACAGAATATTACTCACGTTTCGATTTCTCCTAGTAAAATTCGCAACTCTATTTCTCCTTTTGGTTTTGTTAAAGATTTGCCAAAGCCATGAATATGATAAGTTGAAGGAGACATTTCTTCTTTTTTGTACCCCATTTCTTTGTATGTATGGTAGAACATTATATCCATCGAACTCCATGTATCCACCAAAGTTCTGTTTATTGTCCATTCTTCCATAATCTTTGTCGTGTTCACCTTTTCTTTCTGTGTGGTTACTGTGATCACCAAAGGAGATGTGTGTCCCAAATTTTCTTTTGGTATTTCTGCTGCTGTAAACGTAATTTTTTGTTTTTCCCAATCTCTCAAAGGTGATGTCTTCTCAACTGCTAAAATTTTCTTTCCTTCAAAGTATCGTTTATGTATTATCCCTCCGACGTTCTCATGGAATTCACTGATCATTGTTTTTATGATCGAATTACACTCCAACCTTTTGTTAAATTTCCTGATTCTAGTTTTCTCTATTTTTACTGATTCATCCACTTGTTTTATCATTTTCTTGATTTGAACAACCTTGATAACAATATTTAATCTTTTCCTTTAATCAGTCCCTGTTTCTAGCGCCATTATGTAGTTGCAGGAAATCCCACACTACACCCCTCACAAGAATCCACACAATCAAATCATTTTAAGATGAACAATTATAAGCTTTCTTGATCAAATTCCAGAAATGTTACAAGATGAAAAGGAGATATATCAAAGAATTACAATCACTCTAAACTTTCTCTCTCTTAATGACTTGTTTAACACTCGAAAAAAATCTCTCTCCTTCGTAAGCCTATTCGGCTCTTTATATAGGACATTACATAGTGGATGACAGCTAAGCTGTCCTTTATTTTAGGGTATGTCTTGCAAAGCATCGCAAATGTACAAATGTCAAATCTCGCGACACTCCTCGATCTCGCTACATCTTCATATCTTTCTCGTGTTTTGGCTGTCGTCATCCGTTACGTCGTTTTTACTTCCATCCCGCAATGTCTTCGCAGTGTGTCGTTTATGGACTTTGCGAGAATCTTGGTGTTGCGATATTCTGATCCTACACCGACGTTCCCTGCCCCTAATGAGAAGAACCTGGACCAATCCCGCCAGCGTAACTTCTCACCCTCGGCAGGTGAACCGTCGTCGGCTCTGATACAATTTGTAATGACCCGTCCCTCCACCGATATCGTCCCCACTTAGCCACTACGGTCATCTGGCAGTGTGGGGTTTTCAACGGGCATCGCTGCGATTATCCAGAAGAAACTTCTTGGATGGTCACCCATCCCTGGATTGCTCCCACCCGAGCACGCTTAACTGCAGAGTTTTCTGCCAACTGTGGAGCCAATTGTGCTGAAAAGGCCTCGGTGATAGGAAAGGACAAACCATTACTTATATTTCATTAGGCTAACCACTGCCGAATATCGGGGTCTTACGGCAGTAACATAAGTGAAAGCCATTAACAAAATTCTGCCATCAAACTTAACAATCAATCTAACAAAATACACAAAAGGTATAATGATAGTCAAGTTCCTTTTAACTTACACACGTTCACCTTTACTTTAATTGGAGTACAGTTTGATGGCAGTGGCGTTTTTAGAGACCAAAATTTGTAGATCAAGATGAAGAAGTAGATACAAAAAGAGAAGAGTAAAGTGAATAGATAGATAGAAGATTTGTGGATGAAAACCTAATAGAAAAGAACAGATCGAAACCCAAATCGAAAGATTTAAACACTTACATCTCAGATCGAAACCCTCAAACTGAAACCCAAACTTCACTTGCAGCCTGAAACCATAAATTCTCTTCTCCAGAGATAAAGAAAGTGGAAATAGATGAGAAAAAAACAGATTCAAACACATATAAAAACACAAATCGAAACATAAATCACTTACATCTTCAGCTTCGGATCGAAACCCTCAAACCCTCAAAGCCGAAACCCAAACTTCACTTCGCTTTTGCAGAGACGAGGAGAGTGGAAAGAGAGAAGTGGTTCGAGTCATGAGTCTATGACCAAGTGACCATCTCAACCGATGAACTCATGTGCAACTGTGACCAAGGGATGAATTATCCCCAGTGATACATTGCTTGGGTGGAAAAATATGAAGCCGTGACCACCCACACACGCGGATGGCATGCGTGGAACCATATCCAGTTACGAATTTGTAATAGCTTAAGGACAATTATGAAATCTGACAAGATTTGTAACAACTACAGGCTATTAAAACCAGTTTGTAACAGAAATTTCCTGTTACGAATTCGAAACTGCCAGAAGGCTGTTACGAATTTGAGTTACTAATCCAAGAAAACGGTGTAGTGATTTAAAATCTTTAAAACGTTAATCGAATCATTCATCTGATTCAATTTCTTATAGGTTGGATCGCACCAAACACAGATGTTAGATCTTTACGTGTTTGCCTACTCTGATACCAATTGAAAAGACGAGGGTAACCAAATATACCTCAATCTAAAACTTTTCCACCTATAAGTCCTTTCTTCGAAAGTTATTGTCTATGGACTTAGTCGAGACAATACAACTAATCGGTTTACACTTCGTGTGATCATCTATGGATACGAGATCGAGACAATACAATAACGAAGTATGCTTTACTTGATAAAAGGTTCGGACTTAACCAAACACAATAGGATTACTATCAAGTAAATAGGAATTAACGTTTGTGTAATTTACATTAAATTATAATAACAATAATTATAATTGCTGAAAATAAAAGTAAATGACACAACAAGATTTTGTTAACGAGGAAACCGCAAATGCAGAAAAACCCCGGGACCTTGTCCAGAATTGAATACTCTCAGGGATTAAGTCATTATACAAAATCAAACCAACTTCGTATAGTTGAGACCAAGCAACTAAACCTATAGTTCACCTAGTTCCGAACAATTCCCACGCCTCCAACTTGTAATAAGTCACGTACTTGGAACAATTCCTTTGGTTCGTATTCCAAACAGTAAAGGAACAAAAAATCTGTTTGGTAACAACTCTTTTCAACCAAGTGATGTGAGTTTGACACAAGGCTCTTCCGTTTATTCCAATAAAATCCTTTGTCAGGTCCTTAGATCTATCTAATAACAACTACCAAAGTAATTGTCAAGATTTTGCAATCAATACTTTTAATCACAAAGAATTGTATTGTTGTCGATCTACTCAATTAATCAATCCAATATACCACAAGGATAAACCGATTATAGCTGGATCCTCTTTAACCGAAACAAGTATTGTGCACACCAAAGATTATGAACCCAAATTAGAAATCTTTTTCGTCTTCAAATCTTCTTAGATCTTCAATAAACACCTGCACATAATCAACTTGAATCTCTTGTGATCAATCACGCACAGAACGGAGTCTATTAACAATGGATTATCACAAGACGTCTTTAGATCTATAAACTGTCTAAAGATCCCCGTCGAAACTTCGATCTAGTTTGAGTGAATCTTATATCAGAAAAAAAGATTCTCAAGCATAAAAAAACTAGGTGCAATCAAATTTCAACAACCGTTAGTTAATAAAATCAATCGAAAACTAATAATAAACCGCAATTATCTAGTTTCCCACCAACGGTACTAATAGAGCTTCTCAATCCCAAAGAAGTTTTTAAACCGAGCGGCCGTAAGAGATTTCGCCTAATTAGGTTACTTTACTCTCTGAATAGGCGGCTCCACCAGTAACAACACAACTAGGTAGTTTTGTTTGGCTTGAGGATTAGTTTGCTAGAAATGCAAACTTTGATATTTATAGACCAAGGAAGTTTGAACACCAAGGAATTTCCAAAACCAAAAATATTCTCAAGATATGCAATATATTTCCAAATTCGGTTTCCATAATTCCTGGAAATGCTTTGTCCAAACTAGGCCTGCACATCGGCCGGTCGGCTCGGTTTTTTGGCGATACCGACCACCGATCCGACCAGGTGCCGATTCTCAAATTTTGAGCCGCGGCCGAGTCGACCATCACTCGGTTCGGTTTTAAACCCATCCGAGTCGGCTCAGTTCGGTACCGGTTTTAAACCGTCTCAGAACTGTAATAAGTATTTCTGCAGTTTTAGACTTCGTTTTTTACAAAACACAAGGCATTTTCCTGCAATTCCTGATATTTTTCCCTGCAACACCCATGCATACTAACATAACAAGTAACAACATAAGCATAATTAACATAAGTTCTTTAAAACAAAAACAACAAAGTTACCGAGCTTTGAGTCTGACATAAACTGATAAAGATTTTTCAAAGTTACTGAAACTAGCCAACTACTTAAGTTCTTCAAGACTTTAACTTACATAACTATGTACATAACATAACCGAAGGAAAATATTGAGATATTCAAAGATTAACATAAAGTGTTAAAAGCAACACTTCCATAATCAAGCATCTGGTACTGGACAAGCATCATGTCTGCAACAAGATCTGAACTTCAACAATCATTAATCAAGCATCATTGGATCATAAAAATCCTTTGGTACTGGACAAGCACCAAATATTGCTGCAACAAGCCAACAAGCAATACTTTAAGTTAATAATAACTTCGAAGTTCGAACTGACAAGTAAAGAAACAAAGAGAAAAAAAAAGAACCAACAGATTACAATTCATCAACATTTCCCTACTGTCAATAAAAGTTTTCAGACTCAAACAAAAGTTTGTAATCAGTTGGAAAAATCCAAAACAAAGATTGCAGACTCAAACTGGTTATCCCCACAACTTGATTTGGTTCTTCCATATTTTTCCTGTTACAAATTGTTTATGGGTGAAAACTATTTCTGTCGGTTTTGGTAATTTGGGGTGTGTGGATGAAAAATGAGTCTAAACCTTAAACAAATGCACTGCACGGGAGAGCTTGTAGATTCGAGAAATCAATCTGTGCAAATCCGGCCTAAACCAAGAAATGGCCGTTCCAGACTTGTTTCGGTCACAAAGTGAAGGAGATGGGGTTGATCTTAGGGAAGGAAGAGAAGAAGGTGTTGACATTGTGAAGGTGTTGGCTATGTATGACTTGTATCAGAAAGCTGAACTGGCTTGTAGGATGTAAGCTATCAGTTCCGGTGTTTGAATACGATGGTATCAACACTTGCCTCTATTGTCTTGACTTGTTCTGTTTTTTGGAAATAGGGAGGAGAACCTATTTATACAATTCATTTGAGCCTTATTCACGTCTCTCGTGGGAAGTGGAGGAAGTGGAGTGATGGAGTAGTGGAGTTGTGTGTTAGTATTACACGACCAGTGTTGCCCACTTCTCCTGTCATCTCTAACCGTCCATGACTTCATGACACGTTCTTGTGATGGCGCGTTGCACGCTGCACGCTGTAAACCGCCAGACCAATACCCCAGTATGTATCCCCCAATTTGTGACATGATTGATGTCTCGAGTGTGTGGATCGTGGGACCCACAGTGAGGCGTCATGGTGATCACCACCCGTCGATACTTGTGAAGTATCGTATGTATTCTATGCAGGTACTGCATCATGGTGTGGTAAAGTGACGGGTGGTGATCACCATGACGCCTCACTGACCAATTAACTCCTGACCAGGGTTGTATAACCAAGCCGGTGAAGTTGGACGGACGAGATGATCTTTGAGACACTCATCTGCGACCGTTGGTGAAATTAGGGTTTTTGAAGAGGTGCGCAAGCATCACTCTTCAGCTTGGCCAAATCCAAGCTTGGGATACAATTTTGGCAGGGCCGATCGTGCATGTGTGTAGACGACATGACGGTATAGGCGCCCATACCTCATTGTCTCGTGAAACTGTGATCTAGGCCACTCAATTTGTCCGGCGAAGTTGAGTGGTCGAGATCGATTTGCAACATAAATCTGGTGCCGCAAAAGCCGCGCATCATGCCCACTTCGGGCGCGCGTTTCAAGACGACCAAGCTTGATCGGTCTTGGTCGATTAGTCTGGTATATAGACGGCGAGCTGGTATACACGTCCATATCTTAATATCCCATAGAAACGTGATCTAAGCCACTCAATTTGTCCGACAAAGTTGAGTGGTCGAGATTAGTTTTCAATCGGGAGGTGAGACCATACCTAGTCCGGGCGTGCGAATCGAGGCAAACAGGCATGATATGCCTTGGTCGATCGGGTGTGGAAATAGATGGGCCCACGGTGGTCATGTTGATACGCACCGGACCTGCTTAGTCTAATCCTGGACCCTTCATTCGTGCAGGAGAAAATGGACGCTCGTGATTGTTCAAACCCTAATTATGGTTTCACCGGCCGTACGTCATGCCTTGTTTGGGCGCACGAACTGGAACGACCAACTATAGTTGGTCCTGACCGATCGGTCATGTATGTAGGCGGCCCCACGGTGTTTGTGTTGACATGCTATGGGCCCTTTGAATCTACATCTACACCCTCCATTTATTCCTGCGAAGATGGATGGTTGAGACTGTTTTGCGATACATGTAATGTGCCGCAAACCCTAATTTAGGGTTTTTCGTCCATATTGCTTTGGCTTGGACGGTTTGGCAAGCTATGCCACCCTTTTGGGGAGACCGACCATGCGGGTCCCACGTTGGGTCGGTAGTGAATATTCCAATACTTGCTTGGGGTCATGGATTCAATCTAAGCCATCCAATCATGCTGGTGAAGTTGGATGGTTGTGATTGTTTCTGAGACTGATATGGACAGTCCAGGTTCAAAAATGCTCAATCGGGCTAGTATAACACACCGAGAGATGTATTCTCAATCGGGCTAGTATAACACACCGAGAGTTGTATGCTCAATCGGGCTAGTATAACACACCGAGAGTTGTAGGCTCAATCGGGCTAGTATAACACACCGAGAGTTGTAGCCTGTACGGGTATTTCGTACATGCTTCATTATTAATGCTTGGAGGTTCGTGTTGCTCTGCTAAGAATGTCGCACCGGTAATAAGTACAGGAAATACAAGGCTGGTTATGCATTAATTAATAATGTTGTAAATTCACTGGGTATATGGGATTGTTGCCACATGCTCCAACCTGGATGAATTTTGTGTATTTAATTCACAGAATACTGGGATTGTTGCCACATGCTCCATTCTAGGTGAATTAGTAAAGTGAAGAAGTATTCATCACTTATTAATGGCTTTATCTTTTGCAAGATGTTAGCGCATAATTTTGTCTTTTACAATTTTAGCCTTAAATGAAAATCCACCATCAACATTAAGTCCCCTGCCTAGCACATGATGGTTATATTGTCGTGGGGTAGGCATGAGATGGTGACATATACAACATAATAAAACAAGATAAAGGAAGTCTACCTGGAGGGATTCTGACCAATCGTGGGCAATCCTCCATGCGTGCGTGACCACAGGCCTTGATGGGACCGGCTTCCTCCCTTAGGTGTTTGAGCTATGAATAAGATTCTTCTTCTACTGGGATTCCCCAGCGTGGGTGCTTACACACTGCTGGTTGAATCGCTCGTATCCAGATGCTCCCCCGATTTTTGATCAGGGTTCAAAAGAAAGCCTGACTTGGTCGGTGTTGAATCCCCATATATCGGGCAGGCTTCGCCGTAATCGTTTTAATCTTCCTTTAGGGTTTCTTCAGCATATATGCATGTGTAGATATTTTGAACCACTTTTATGATTTTGCAATAGGTTTTCTCGAAGAAACTCCGTTTTCTCATCATGTCGAACAACAGTGGATCGTCTTCTTCATACCATCCAGGATCTTCCGTTAAACGTGCACGGCCTGCGTCTGAGCTTCATGATGAATCTCCCCGCTCGTGTTCTCCGAGTCAAGAAGATCATACCGGTTCGTCTCTTTTCCTTTTCTCGAACAATTTCTTGTTCTTCATAATGATCGTGTGAATAATCGTCTCCTTCTTGCAGAGATACCCCATCGGAACATGTGTATTATCGATGATGACGACTTAACCAGTCCTCTTCCTTCAAAATCAAACACGCCTACCCCTGTGGACCTCGAGGATGCTGATCTGGGTATCTCATCTTATGAATACCCCAATGCAGGTTTTTCATTCGATGTTCGCATGAAATGTTTATCCTCCAGCTACCGAGATGTCGGTGGATTCTTGGTGCAGAAGGAGTTTGTGCCTTTGTACGCAAAGTTATAGAGAAAGTACGGCCATATCGCAACCAGGAATGTGGTCCGAAGACTGTTCATCTCGCTTTGGTCACCACGGTAAGAACCGCCTTCTTCCCATGATTGCTTTGAGATGGAGAATATTTCTATCCGCAACGTTGCCGAATCAAGCCTCGAAAAGTGGGAGAATATGGTATCTACCTGTGAATCCATAAAGTTCAACGTGGTCTGGTTGCGGCAGCGTCTTGATATCATCAAGGTTGATCGAGCTGGTATCCTCGTAAATGTTGTTCCTACTGCGAAAGCTATCTTGGAAGAGGATAAGGCTCTGGATGCGGAATCAAAGAAGGTAGAGCAGGCAATACATGACTTGAAGAAAAGGACAGAGAGATATCAAGCTAGACTGGAGATGATGCTCTCAAGGAACTATAATCTGCTAGATGGCCTCCTCTAAGTCGCATTCAGCTGTCTTCCCTCATTGTTAATGACGTTTATGTCAAAAAGTTTTCTTTTGAACATCTTTGCGGAATAAATTGCATTGGTTTTATGATTGGTGAAACGGGTTTTTTCATTAATGCATCTTTGAATATAATTGATGATTCAAACATGTAATGAAAATAAATGCCTGCATTATAGCGTCATAAGACAGAGCAGAAAATGGTCAAGCATGATATGCCTTGAGCCATTTTACATTGATGACCGCTTCAAAGATGCCTCCGTCCACCTTAATGATCTTGTAGTAGCCAGTATTGTAAGCCTTGGTGACTGTGTAAGGACCTTCCCATTTCGGTGAGAATTTTGGTGCGGACATGTATTGTTGGATGTGCTTGGCCGTTTTCAAGACTAAATCTCCCACTTTGAAAACACGTGGTTTCACAGTTTTGTTGTATGCCCTGGAAATTCTATTCCTGTACACCTGAGTGTGTTCTTCTGCTTTGTTTCTTCTGAAATCCAGAGTGTCTAACTCCGCTACTCTAGAGTTAGAGGCTTCAGCCTCGTTCCAGCGTATCCCAGCTGCGGCTGTAATCCTGGCTGACGGGATTTTGATCTCTGTTGGGAGAATTGCGTCCGCTCCGTAAACAAGTGAGTATGGGAAAACTCCAATGGAGCTTCTGGGTGATGTCCGGTATGCCCATAGTGCCATTGGTAACTGGTCATGCCATTTCCTAGGATTGTCGTGTATTGTTCGACTGATGATCCGAATCAATGTCTTGTTGGTACTTTCAGCTTGTCCGTTCCCTTGAGGATAGTAGATGGTGGAGAAGACCTGTTTAATGCCATACTCTTCAAGTAACTCTCGTACATGTTTATTGGCGAAGGGAGTGCCATTATCAGTGATGATATGCTTAGGCACACCAAAACGACAAATGATATGTTCTTTAATGAAAGCTGCAATCGTTGCTCCCCGTAATTCCTCGCAGGGAATGGCTTCTACCCATTTGGTGAAGTACTATGTCGCGATTATGATGTATTCGTGCTGCTTCGATGATGGCGGATTGATTTTCCCGATAATGTCCAGTCCCCAGCTGTAAAATGGCCATGGACTGCTTATCGAGTGCAAAGGGGTGGAAGGCACGTGAACAAGGTTCCCATGAATTTGGCATTTGTGACAGCTTTGTACAAAAGCGGCTGCGTCATCCTCCATGGTCGGCCAATAGTATTTCTCGTGTATCTGGAGAAACAGTTTCCTCTTCCCTTGATGTTCCCCTTCATGTGTTTCCTTCAAAGATGACTGGGATTTCTACCCCCGCCCGCATCGTAATAGATCACCTCCGAAGCTCTTGCGATACATGATCCCTTCGTGGAATACGAACCGCTTGGCCTTTTGCTTTATCTTGATGGCATCCTTTTGATTGGCAGGAGTTGCTCCGTCACGGAGATAGCTAATGTATGGCTCTCTCCAGTCCCCAGTGTGGTTCACATTAAAAACTTCCAATTGATGTGACGGTGCTTGGCAATTTGAGCAGGATTTCTGAAGTAGTCTGGATTGAGTCTCCATCTCTGGCCAGTAATAGCCCAGGCGTTGAAGTCGTCGGTAAAGCGTTACCACCAGTGATTGTCCACAAATTTCATTGTGAACACGATTTAGCTGTAGTTGTGCTTCGTCATCCCCAATACATCTTGATAGGGAACCATCCGGGTTTCGATAATACAACATACCCTGAAGCATGAAGAAGTTCTGCAGGGTTTTGAGACTGACCTTTCCTTGGGAGAGTGAGCTGTTGAGCTCTTGAATGATCGGAGTTCGCCAATCGTCAGTCTTGGTGTCTTTGTATTGTGATAGCCATGTCGATTCTAAGGTTCTCCTCTTTCTTGTCGTGGTTTCTTCCAAACCTTCGAACTTCAATTTGGAAGCCAGTGTTGCTATACAATCGGCGTATTTGTTGTTGTTGCGACCAACATGGGTTATGGTTGCATCGGCAAAATAGTTTAGTAACCTTTGTGCTTCTGATCGGTATGGAGCTAGCGTTACTTCCTTCAGTGCGTATACTCCATTCATCTGATTCACCAGTAACTTGGAGTCACCTGTTATCTCCAGACGCGTGACTCCTGCTTGCTTAGATATTGACAACCCTATGAGGAAGGCTTCATACTCACCGAGTTGTTGGTGCATTCAAGTCCAGCTTGAAGGAGTGTGAGAATACTTCCCCAGTTGGAGATACTAATACCACACCCGCTCCTCCAGTATTACTGCTAGGGGTAGCAGAGCCATCAAAATACAAGAGCCACACTTCTTCTTCCAAAACAGAGATGTCTGGAAATTCTCCAGGAAGATCCTCGTGTAGCCCTGTAGTGCCTTCTCCAGGGAATGCTGCTAGTAAGTCTGTTACTGCTTGACCATTGATAGCTCTAGGTGACGTACAAGTTATGTCCAACTCTGACATTTGGAGAAGCCACTTGCCTGTCCTTCCCGTCAAGACCGGCTTTGAAAGTAAAAACTTTGCAGGATCAGATTTAGACACGAGTTTCACCTTATTGGATAGTAGGTAATGCCTAAACTTCTGAATGGAATGGATCAAAGCTAAACATGCTTTCTCCGCTTTGGGATATCTGAGTTCAACATCTCTTAATATTGACTGAAATAGTATATGGGATGTTCGATTCCCTCGTCGTCTTCCTGAGCGAGTAGAGACCCTACGGCGGTGTCACTGAAGGCAGTGTAGAGACACAACGGCTTCCCTTGTACAGGAGACTTCATGATGGCTGGAGATGACAGTATTCGTTTAATATTTCGAAAAGCTTCCTGCTGGGTTGCGGTCCAAACGAAGCTGGCTCCTTTCTTCAGCAAGGGGGTGAATGAGGCGGTAAGTTGGGCTAGTTCAGGTATAAAACGTCGAATGTAGTTCACCTTGCCCATGAAACTCTGGAGTTCCTTCACAGTTCGTGGAGGCGGCATTGTGAGGATAGCCTGAGTCTTGGACGGATCTACCTTAATCCCTTCTGCAGTCACTTGGAATCCCAGAAATTTACCTGAAGAGACACCGAAAGCACATTTCAAAGGATTCATCTTCAACTTGTATTCTCGACACCTCTCAAACACTTGTCGTAAGACGTTGGTGTGATCTGCTCGGGCCCTTGACTTGACCACGATATCATCTACATAGTCTTTTACTTGTTTATGCAACATGTCGTGGAAGATTGCCGTCATAGCACGTTGATACGTTGCGCCGGCGTTCTTTAAACCGAATGGCATAACAGTATAGTAAAAATTGCCAAGAGGGGTTCGGAAGGCTGTCTTACTTGCATCATGCTCATACATCCTTATCCGATTGTAGCCGCTGTAACCATCCATGAAGGAGAACATGCCGTGTCCGCTGGTGGCGTCTACTAACATGTCGATGTTAGGCAGAGGAAAGTCGTCCTTGGGGCAGCACTTGTTCAAGTCTCTGAAATCCACGCAGCACCGAATCTATCCATTTTTTTTTCTTTACTGGGACCACATTAGCTAACCAGGTCGGATGATGAATAGGTCTGATGAAGCCAGCAGCTAGCAACTTCTGAATTTCGTTCTTGATTTGTTCTTCCACTTCGTGTATGAATTGCCTTGGAGATTGTTTGATTGGCTTGGATCCAGGTATGACATGTAGGTGATGGGTGACCAATTTTTTATCTAGACCAAGCATTTCCTCGTATGTCCAGGAAAACACATCTTGGTACTCCTTGAGTAGTTGGACAAGACCCGCACGTTCGTCCACGGACAGAGTCGAACTGATAGAGACAGGCCTGGGAGATTTTTCATTCCCGATGTTAACAGTCTTGAGCTCGTCAGTCGTGGAGTTGGTGCCATCTTGTAAATGTCGTGGGGCGTCCAATACCTCCTCTTGTGTTTCGTCGTTCTTGCAGCATTCAATTGGGCGGAGAGACTGGGTAATTGCTAACAGCGACGCCGGTATATTGTATTCCCCTTCTGATCACGGCTTGCCTCGAAAGTGCGTTCCCTTTTGGTGTGGGCATGGGTTGAAGCTTCTCCGGGTAAAGATGGACGCCTCGTCAGAGAAGGTGTGTCGTAGTGTTTAGCCCCCAGTGATGCAAGTCGGTCTTCTTCCTAGATTGAAGCCCACGTGGGTAGTGGGGTGCACAGGATTTTGTCTGACCTTCCCTGCGGAGTTTCTTTTGGCTCGAACAGTTCCACTCCGCATATTGGTGCGTACGGAGACAATGATGTAGGAATACGAATGACTTCCTCATTTAGGATGGTCTTCAGGCACTGGTGATACGTTGAAGGGATGACCTTATTGTCATGAAGCCACGGTCTCCCTAGTATCATATGGTAGTCCGGCTCCTTTTCTATGACTTCAAATTTCACTTTTGACTGAATGGGTCCTACTGATAAATTCAGATTGACATACCCGTATGTGCTGGTATGGTTTCCTTCGAAGTCCGTCATTGTGGTGGGCTGTCGTACAATCTTGCATGGGCTAACCTTAGCTGTCCTGAGAGTCTTGAGAGTAATCACATTCGAAGATGCTCCTGTGTCGACGAGAGCCCTCCTGAACTCTGAATCCTTGATACGTGCGGTAACATATAGGGCCCGATTATGACCTTCCTCTGCCATCATGTCGTCTTCTGTAAATGTAACATTATTTACAGATGCTTCCGATGTAGTTAGGATTTTTGGAAGTGAAGGAGTCAGGTGTACGTCCAAAGCTATTTTATTAATTACAGCAAACGTCTCTGCCCGTTGATTCTTCGAGAGGTGCAAGAGTTCACACAAGCTTTCCACTAGAGATGCCGCTTCCTGATCCACTGGTCTCTGGTTCGTAGTAAAGTTGTTGAGGTGGTCCTAAGACCAACCATCTCGAAATTGATTGAATGGTATTGAATAAATTGACTTTAAAACCGAGAGATTAACCTTCCGCTATGGTCGCCAATTGTTTATGGGTGAAAACTATTTCTGTCGGTTTTGGGAATTTGGGGTGTGTGGATGAGAAATGAGTCTAAACCTTAAACAAATTCACTGCACGGGAGTGCTTGTAGATTGGAGAAATCAATTTGTGCAAATCCGGCCTAAACCAAGAAATGGTCATTCCAGACTTGTTTCGGTCACAAAGTGAAGGAGATGGGGTAGATCTTAGGGAGGGAAGCGAAGAACGTGTTGAGATTGTGAAGGTGTTGGCTATGTATGACTTGTTTCAGAAAGCTGAACTGGCTTGCAGGATGTAAGCTATCAGTTCCGGTGTTTGAATACGATGGTATCAACACTTGCCTCTATTGTCTTGACTTGTTCTGTTTTTTGGAAATAGGGATGAGAACCTATTTATACAAGTCATTTGAGCCTTATTCACGTCTCTCGTGGGAAGTGGAGGAAGTGGAGTGATGGACTAGTGGAGTTGTGTGTTAGCATTACACGACCAGTCTTGCCCACTTCTCCTGTCATCTCTAACCGTCCATGACTTCCTGACACGTTCTTGTGATGGCGCGTTGCACGCTGCACGCTGTAAACCGCCAGACCAATACCCCAGTATGTATCCCCCAGTTTGTGAGATGATTGATTTCTCGAGTGTGTGGATCGTGGGACCCACATAAAGTAGCATGTAATGCTAGATTAAATAACTAAGTTATTTAGGAAGTCGATACTTGTGAAGTATCGTGTGTATTCTATGCAGGTACTACATCATGGTGTGGTAAAGTGACGGGTGGTGATCACCATGACGCCTTCATCGACCAATTAACTCCCGACTGGGGTTGTATAACCAAGCCTGAAGTTGGATAGACGAGATGATCTTTGAGACACTCATCTGCGACCGTTGGTGAAATTAGGGTTTTTGAAGAGGTGCGCAAGCATCACTCTTCAGCTTGGTCGAATCCAAGCTTGGGATACAATTTTAGCAGGGCCGATCATGCATGTGTGTAGACGACATGACGGTGTAGGCGCCCATACCTCATTGTCTCGTGAAAGTGTGATCTGGGCCACTCCATTTGTCCGGCGAAGTTGAGTGGTCGAGATCAATTTGCAACAGAAATCTGGTGCCGCAAAAGCCGCGCATCATGCCCACTTCGGGCGCGCGTTTCAAGACGACCAAGCTTGGTCGGTCTTGGTCGATTAGTCTGGTATACAGACGCCGAGCTGGTATACACGTCCATATCTTAATATCCCATAGAAACGTGATCTAAGCCACTCAATTTGTCCGGCAAAGTTGGGTGGTCGAGATTAGTTTGCAATCGGGAGGTGCGACATGCCTAATCCGGGCGTGCGAATCGAGGCAAACATGCATGATATGCCTTGGTCGATCGGGTGTGGAAATAGATGGGCCCATGGTGGTCATGTGGATACGCACCGGACCTGCTTAGTCTAATCCTGGACCCTTCATTCGTGCAGGAGAAAATGGACGCTCGTGATTGTTCAAACCCTAATTAGGGTTTCACCGGCCGTGCGTCATGCCTTGTTTGGGCGCACGAACTGGAACGACCAACTATAATTGGTCCTGACCGATCAGTCATGTATGTAAGCGGGCCCACGATGTTTGTGTTGACATGCTCTGGGCCCTTTGAATCTACATCTACACCCTCCATTTATGCCTGCGAAGATGGATGGTTGAGACTGTTTTGCGATACATGTAATGTGCCGCAAACCCTAATTTAGGGTTTTTCGTCCATATTGCTTTGGCTTGGACGGTTTGGCAAGCTATGCCACCCTTTTGGGGAGGCCGACCATGCGGGGCCCGCGTTGGGTCGGTAGTGAATATTCCAAACCTGTTTGGGGTCATGGATTCAATCTAAGCCATCCAATCATGCTGGTGAAGTTGGATGGTTGTGATCGTTTCTGAGACTGATATGGACACCCGAGGTTCAAACATGCTCAATCGGGCTAGTATAACACACCGAGAGATGTATGCTCAATCGGGCTAGTATAACACACCGAGAGTTGTATGCTTAATTGGGCTAGTATAACACATCGAGAGTTGTAGGCTCAATAGGGCTAGTATCACACCGAGAGTTGTAGCCTGTACGGGTATTTCGTACATGCTTCATTATTAATGCTTGGAGGTTCGTGTTGCTCTGCTGAGAACAACACTCAGTCGTCATGCCGCACCGGTAATGACTACAGGAAATACAAGGCTTGTTATGCATTAATTAATAATGTTGTAAATTCACAGGGTATATGGGATTGTTGCCACATGCTCCAACCTAGATGAATTTCGTGTATTTAATTCACAGAATACTGGGATTGTTGCCACATGCTCCATTTTAGGTGAATTAGTAAAGTGAAGAAGTATTCATCACTTATTAATGGCTTTATCTTTTGCAAGATGTTAGCGCATACTTTTGGCTTTTACAATTTTAGCCTTAAATGAAAATCCACCATCAACACAAATAAAAAGCACAATTAAAAACAGAAGTGATGAATACAAAAAGGGTATCCAATAAAAATATCTCTAATTCGTGTTCATAAACATGTTTCGGTTCTACCAAAACAAGTTTCGGTTCTACCAAAACAAGTTTCGGTTCTACCTCCATGTGAGTACTAGATTTAGTCACACTAGCTTTCCAAAATTCGGTTGACTAGGTACTAGGATCGGTTCCCACATATATATGGTATCTAACTTGTATTTGTTATACATGTCCATAGGATCGGTTCCCAATATCTAAAAACGTGTTGCACATGTTCATAGGATCGGTTCCCAATATCTAGAAACGTGTTGCACCTCTTACAAGGATCGATTCCCCTCTTGTGATTGGTTGCACCTCTTACTAGGATCGGTTCCCCTTTGCCTAGAGTTGGTCATACCAATAACACTAAATCGATCATACCATATTAGGTGATTACTTAAGATCGGTTTCACTAATAAAATTCATACCAATACAAAAGTCAGGCCTTGTGAATAGTTTTACCAAGAACATAAACAAGTCATGAGCGGTTATAATAATCACACATATAGGTATTTCAAAAGATATGCAATGAATAACAATACTAATAAGCCTAGTGATTTCCCTTTCAATTCACAAAACAAGTTCATGAATTTACTTCCTTTAAACGAATGAAAAACATTGTTTCCTAGGATGAAATCTTCACCTCATACCCATACATAATCACAATAGCATTCAAACGATTATGTTGATGTTTTATATACAAATCAAAAGATAAGTGTTATACTTCGTATTGTATTCCTTAATACTACGTCTAACTAGAGTATAATCATTCATGCTTCGCAGTTATGTTTTCAATATGCACGACTTGAAAGATACGTTAGGGAATGAAAAATTTCAAGTCAAATATCACTAACCTCAAGTGTAAGGATGATGTCGTCGTTGTAGCTCCTTACTTCTTCACTTCTTCAAGTCTTCGTAATACTTGTAATGTCTCATATCCTAATACTTTCAAGCTAACATATACGAATTTGACTCTTGTACATAATCAAGCGACTCTTTAAATGAGTTTTGCTTCAAATATGAAAACCAAACTTGACATACCAACGCTTGGTGGGTTCAACCGAGCTATGCTCTAACACGTATAGCTATGTAGACTTTCACATTATACACATTTGATATTTCGAGTTGAGTTTAACTCGCTTATATGTTTCTCGAAATATGTGCTAGAAAGCTTTTTGCTTTAATTACCTTCATCATTATTCTTGACGAAAGTCAAAAGATGATCATGTGAAAATCGCCTTGTAACATCTTACATGATTTGTGTGAGATAGTCATTTGATGTAGACTCTGAATGTTTCGTATTGATCATTCGATCACTTGAAAATTTCTTATAATCTAATAGTTTGTGTGATACAGTTATTGCCGTCTTCTAAGAATGTTTCAATGATTGAAATAGGAGTTTAGAACAATTAACCAACGTCTGGATATAGCACAGTATGCATACATGTATGCAAACTGTTGTAAGAATGATTCAAGTTCGGGAACCAAGTATGCATACCCGTATGCGAACGGTTTTAATTGTCAAAGTCCGGGAACTAAGTTTGCGTACCCGTTTGCAAACTGTTTCACCTGAATTCGATCCGAACGACAAGATATGCGTACCCGTTTGCGAACTGTCGGGGAGGATCAAGTTCGAAACTTAAGTTTGCGTACCCGTTTGCAAACTTATGAGGTTAAGTTCTAAAATCGGTTAAGTATGATTTCATACTCATGAATACATTTATAAATTAAGGAATGCAATCTTTGCAAACCGTGGCTATAATGTTCATGAACTGATTCTTTTGAATCAATCCGATTTTGCTTCAATTGTGTCTTGTATACTCTTATAAGAATATAAACAATTGAACAACTCTCTGAGTAACACAATTAGCTTCATTTGATCTAGAAGTGTTAAGATGAACATGGTTAATACAAAAGTGTTCATATGGCTAACTTCGGTTAACTGTTATTGAACCAACTCAATATACACGTTTAGGTACTAATTACCCATATCTAAATGAAGGTATATTAATTTCATTTGTGTGTAACAAGCTAAGACCATCTAACGGTGCAAACTTAGTTTAAATCTTAAATCAAGTTTTCATCTAACAATGAATATTGATTGCTTTGTCTCAAAGTTATCAAACCCTGATTTGAAGACTATATAAGGGATAACTCTAGCAACTGGGAAACCTAATCCCCACACCTCCTATGTGATACTAGTTGCGACTAGAGTCGATTCTCCTTTAACCTAGGTTTTTCCTAAAACCATTATAGGTTAACGACTTAAAGACTTCATTGGGATTACGGGCCGCACCCAACTATTTTCTGTGTAGTTTGTGTTCTGATCATACTTGTTCTATCGTATTGAGTACTATATTCTCTAAGATTTTCTCGAGAAGATAGTTGGTCGTAGGTGAATCCTAATCTGTATATAGGTTCCTTAACCCTACATTCTTTTTTCCTTCCCTGAAAACTCTTTTTATCACAAGATTGCTTGTAGAGCTTGAATTGTGTATTTCTCTCACAATTCCATATTTGAATGGAAACTCCAAGCATCATATCTTCTGATGGAAAAGATGTTAATATGATTTTTAAGCCATCAATAATGAAGGAAAAAGATAAATCTCTTTCCTCTTTAACTTTGAAGTGAAAAAAGAAGAATATGAAGAAACCAAGGGCTATCCCCTCTAAGCTTTAGAAGTTTTCCGGTGTTTTTGAAGAGTTGAAGGAAACAAGGAAGGAGATTCAACAAATAAAGAATATTGTTCTAAGAACTCTTGAAATTCAGAAGGCCCTGGTTCGACATCAGTCTAGAAGGTTTGTTGACATTGACTCCTTTCTTCATGAACCGTATGTTCCAATGTTTGTTGACGACAAGGAGTTCGGGGACGATAAAGAATTTTTCCAGAATCTTAATGTCTAGGAAACTTCTTATGAGAATTTACACTTGTGTGTTAAGAAGGATAACTAGAGTTTGGAATAGCAAATATTGTGATTACACATAGCTATTGCCAACGATTTTCATCTTGCAATGTTTTATATTTATTTATTTAAATTCTAAGTTATTTGGAAAATGATTTTGAAGTATTAATCTTTATTGGTTTTATATATTGCAAAAATATTACGGGATATGTATGTTTATGTCCTTGAACTATGATTGTCCCATATATGTCAAAAGTTAACTCTATTATGTTATTATGCAAATATTTATAAAAGATAGAATGGACTTTTATATATTCTGCAGTATTGATCTTTCCCTGATCCACTTCTATGTGAACGTACTGTATCGCTCCGTAAGTTTTCTTATGTTGAGCATTTCAGATTATATTAATCATTAAGGTCTCCTTGTGGTTAATTTAATTGAGTTTTTGGATACAAATTCATGTTTCATGTGATTTGTTAATGTCCAAAGAAATCCTTTTTTTCAAGTAAAAGTAAGGTCGCTCTTGTTGTTCTTTCGGGAATGACATTTTATGGGGGAGAGTTCTTAATTGAACTTGTGCTTAGTTTCCAAATCTTTTGGGGAGTGCGGCTGTGGAATATTGTAGGAGTTATCTTGTATCTTTATAAACTCCTTGATGACATTAAGTTCCGACTATGTGAAATCATCGAAACAAAGTTGATATGTTCTATTTTAGTCATGAATAATCTCTTTGCGAATTTCATTATGATCCCGCTAGTTTTCTTACCTTTGCGAGTTTATATTAACAAAAAGGGGGAGAATTATTTAGTAATTCACACAACATACATATGGTTTACGGATCATTACGTAAGGGGGAGTGGTTTTCATTGTGAGATGAAGTATTGACTAAGGGGGAGTGATACATATCACCGTAGTATTATTTTCAAGGTTGTGATACAATTGAACTTTAATGATGTTTAATTATACTATGACACTGTATAACAATAATTGAGAACAACTATTTTCTTATTGTTATGGATACGGATCTTCAACAACTATAATGTTGAGTTGAACACGTTCAAAATCACTTGAGTACTTGGAGTGACGAAGAATTCAAGGAATGTTGAAGAACCAAGGAAATCAAGCATTTGGATGAGAAACTACAAAGCTTATTTATTTTGTAATCCATATGTATTGATATTTTTGTCACTAAAATTGACAAAGGGGGAGATTGTTAGAGCATTGCTCGGTCGAACTCGCAAGCATTGCTATCTCAAGCTTGTTAGTCAAGTTTAGTTGTCAAAACTATAAGTCTTGATTTCTAGTATACTTATAGCTATGTATCGGATTATGATAGAATGTGTAGTTGAGCTTTAGACTTCACGGTGTTCATCGATTGAAGACGAAGATATACTAATGGGAGCTTGGAGGAAGTTCATCAACACAAGTTATGTGGAGACTTGAACTCGTCTATCACTTAGAAGTTTATTCTATTTTATCTCCTATTGAGACTAAGTCTTATAGCTATATAAACTTTCACATTATACACATTTGATATTTCGAGTTGAGTTTAACTCGCTTATATATTTCTCGAAATATGTGTTGGAAAGCTTTTTGCTTTAACCACGTTCATCATTATTCTTGACGAAAGTCAAAAGATGATCACGTGAAAATCACCTTGTAACATCTTACATGATTTGTGTGAGACAGTCATTTGATGTAGACTCGAAATATTTCGTATTGATCATTTGATCACTTGAAAATTGCTTATAATCTAATAGTTTGTGTGAGACAACTAATGTCTTCTTCTAAGAATATTTCAATGATTAAAATGGGAGTTTAGAAAAATTAACCAATGTTTGGATATAGCGCAGTATGCAAACTGTTGTAAGAATGATTCAGGTCAGGGAACCAAGTATGCATACCCGTATGCGAATGGTTTTAACTGTCAAAGTCCGAGAACTAAGTTTGCGTACCCGTTTGCAAACCTGTTTCACTCCGAATTCGATCGGGAACGACAGTATGCGTACCCGTTTGCGAACTTTCAGAGAGGATCAAGTCCGGAACTTAAGTTTGCATACACGTTTGCAAACTTATGAGGTTAAGTTCTAATATCGGTTAAGTATGATTTCATACTCACGAACAAATACATTTATAAATTAAGGAATGCAATCTTTGCAAACCGTGGCTAAAATGTTCATGAACTGATTCTTTTGAATCAATCCGATTTTGCTTCAATTGTGTCTTATATACTTCTATGAGAATATAAAAAATTGAACAACTCTATAACACAATTAGATTCATTTGATCTAGAAGTGTTAAGATGAACATGGTTAATACAAAAGTGTTCATATGGCTAACTTTGGTTAACCATTATTGAGCCAACTTAATATACACGTTTAGGTACGGTTACCCATATCTAAATGAAAGTATATTTCATTTGTGTGTAACACGCTAAGACCATCTAACGGTGGAAAGATATTAGCTTGAATCTTAAATCAGGTTTCATCTAACGGTGAATATTGATTGCTTTGTTCCAAAGTTATCAAATCCTGATTTGAAGACTATATAAGGGAGAACTCTAGCAACTGGTAAACCTAATCCCCACACCTCCTGTGTGATAATAGTTGCGACTAGAGTCGATTCTCCTTTAACCTTGGTTTTTCCTAAAACCATTAAAGGTTAACGACTTAAAGACTTTGTTGGGATTCTGAAGCCAGACCCAGCTATTTTCTCTATAGTTGCGTGTTCTGATATTATTTGTTCTATCGTATTGAGTATTATCTTCTCTAAGATTTGCTCGAGATTTATCTCCGATAGGTAAGATATAAAAAGTAATCACAAAGCTCTTCGTCTCATTCTTTGTGATTCCACAATAACTTGTTCTACTACCATATAGTTAAGTTATTGTGAGGTGATTGATATTTCTAGGTTATTCTTCGGGAATATAAGACCGGATTATCAATTGGTTCCTGTTCACCATGATTTATCAAAAGACAAAACAAAAATTTTGTAGGTATTTCTGTGGGAGACAAATTTATCTATCAGAATAGACTTTTTTGTGGGAGACAGATTTGTTTATCAAGTTTTCGACTTTGGGTCGTAGCAACTCTTAGTTGTAGGTGAGATCAGCTAAGGGAATCAAGTGCGTAGAGTCCTGCTGGGATTCAGAGGCATAAGGAACGCGATTGTACCTTAATCAGTGTGATATTGGTTACGGCTCAATTACATTCAAGTCCGAAGTTAACTTGTAGTACGCTAGAGTCTGTAGCGGTTTAATACAATGTGGTGTTCAAATATGGACTAGGTCCCAGGGTTTTTCTGCATTTGTGGTTTCCTCATTAACAAAACTTCTGGTGTCTTTTTTATTTCTTTTCCGCATTATATTTTTTTATATAATTGAAATATCACAGGTTGTGCTTAATTCAATCAATTGGTAAATCCAACCTTTGGTTGTTGATTGACACTTGAACATTGGTCTTTGGTACCGTTCAATTTGTTTCTCATAATAATCAGGCTCATGGATTCTATCTGTTTGATTTGCTGATTACATTGAGAGACAGAGATATATTGAGTCTGACTGTCTAGTTGATTCTCTCGGAGTTATATTGGAGTTAATCCATATAGATTGCCTAATGAAATATTGGGTGTGGTTGTTAGACCCTCGCTTTTTCAGAAATGAATGGTTTTTATAAAAGTTCGGAATCTCCTTCTTTAAGTAAGTATTATATATAACTTTTTCCTTTCCTTTTAACATTTTTTACGAGCGCTGACTCTCTTCCATTTTTTGTTTTTAGGTAAATTGTTGAGATCTTGTTTTTCTTAATCTTCAATTTTTGATACCTTGAAGGACATTTTTGCGGTTTTTAGTGAGCATAAAAGGAAAGCAGAGGCGCATGCCATTGGTGTTGTGGTTGCGGAGGCGCATGCCATTGGTGTTATCTTGTATCTTTATAAACTCCTTGATGAATACATTAAGTTCCGGCTATGTGAAATCATCGAAACAAAGTTGATATGTTCTCTTTTAGTCATGAATAATCTCTTTGCGAATTTCATTATGATCCCGCTAGTTTTCTTACCTTTGCCAGTTTATATTGACAAAAAGGGGGAGAATTATTTAGTAATTCACACAACATACATATGGTTTACGGATCATTACGTAAGGGGGAGTGGTTTTCATTGTGAGATGAAGTATTGACTAAGGGGGAGTGATACATATCACCGTAGTATTATTTTCAAGGTTGTGATACAATTGAACTTTGATGATGTTTAATTATACTATGACACTGTATAACAATAATTGAGAACAACTATTTTCTTATTGTTATGGCTACGGATCTTCAACAACTATGATGCTGAGTTGAACACGTTCAAAATCACTTGAGTACTTGGAGTGACGAAGAATTCAAGGAATGTTGAAGAACCAAGGAAATCAAGCATTTGGATGAGAAACTACAAAGCTTATTTATTTTGTAATCCATATGTATTGATAGTTTTGTCACTAAAATTGACAAAGGGGGAGATTGTTAGAGCATTGCTCGGTCGAACTCGCAAGCATTGCTATCTCAAGCTTGTTAGTCAAGTTTAGTAGTCAAAACTATAAGTCTTGATTTCTAGTATACTTATATCTATGTCTCGGATTATGATAGAATGTGTAGTTGAGCTTTAGACTTCACGGTGTTCATCGATTGAAGACGAAGATATACTAAGGGGAGCTTGGAGGAAGTTCATCAACACAAGTTATGTGGAGACTTGAACTCGTCTATCACTTAGAAGTTTATTCTATTTTATCTCCTAATGAGGTCTTATAGCTATATAAACTTTCACATTATACACATTTGATATTTCGAGTTGAGTTTAACTCGCTTATATATTTCTCGAAATATGTGTTGGAAAGCTTTTTGCTTTAACTACGTTCATCATTATTCTTGACGAAAGTCAAAAGATGATCACGTGAAAATCACCTTGTAACATCTTACATGATTTGTGTGAGACAACATTTGATGTAGACTCGAAATATTTCGTATTGATCATTTGATCACTTGAAAATTGCTTATAATCTAATAGTTTGTGTGAGACAACTAATGTCTTCTTCTAAGAATATTTCAATGATTAAAATGGGAGTTTAGAACAATTAACCAATGTTTGGATATGGCACAAAGATGCAAACGGTTGTAAGAATGATTCAGGTCAGGGAACCAAGTATGCATACCCGTATGCAAACGGTTTTAACTGTCAAAGTCCGAGAACTAAGTTTGCGTACCCGTTTGCAAACTGTTTCACCTGAATTCGATCGGGAACGACAGTATGCTTACCCGTTTGCGAACTTTCAGAGAGGATCAAGTCCGGAACTTAAGTTTTCATACACGTTTGCAAACTTATGAGGTTAAGTTCTAATATCGGTTAAGTATGATTTCATACTCACGAACAAATACATTTATAAATTAAGGAATGCAATCTTTGCAAACCGTGGCTAAAATGTTCAAGAACTGATTCTTTTGAATCAATCCGATTTTGCTTCAATTGTGTCTTGTATACTTCTATGAGAATATAAAAAATTGAACAACTCTATAACACAATTAGATTCATTTGATCTAGAAGTGTTAAGATGAACATGGTTAATACAAAAGTGTTCATATGGCTAACTTCGGTTAACTGTTATTGAGCCAATTCAATATACACGTTTAGGTACGGTTACCCATATCTAAATGAAAGTATATTTCATTTGTGTGTAACACGCTAAGACCATCTAACGGTGGAAAGATATTAGCTTGAATCTTAAATCAGGTTTCATCTAACGGTGAATATTGATTGCTTTGTTCCAAAGTTATCAAATCCTGATTTGAAGCCTATATAAGGGAGAACTCTAGCAACTGGTAAACCTAATCCCCACACCTCCTGTGTGATAATAGTTGCCTAGAGTCGATTCTCCTTTAACCTTGGTTTTTCCTAAAACCATTAAAGGTTAACGACTTAAAGACTTTGTTGGGATTACGAAGCCGACTCCCTAACACGTTCTCAGGATGATATGCCCACTCTATTTTCTCTATAGTTGCGTGTTCTGATATTATTTGTTCTATCGTATTGAGTACTATCTTCTCTAAGATTTGCTCGAGATTTATCTCCGATAGGTAAGATATAAAAAGTAATCACAAAGCTCTTTGTCTCATTCTTTGTGATTCCACAATAACTTGTTCTACTACCATATAGTTAAGTTATTGTGAGGTGATTGATATTTCTAGGTTGTTCTTCGGGAATATAAGACCGGATTATCAATTGGTTCCTGTTCACCATGATTTATCAAAAGACAAAACAAAAATTTCGCAGGTATTTCTGTGGGAGACAAATTTATCTATCAGAATAGACTTTTCTGTGGGAGACAGATTTGTTTATCAAGTCTTCGACTTTGGGTCGTAGCAACTCTTAGTTGTGGGTGAGATCAGCTAAGGGAATCAAGTGCGTAGAGTCCTGCTGGGATTCAGAGGCATAAGGAACGCGATTGTACCTTAATCAGTGTGATATTGGTTACGTCTCAATTACATTCAAGTCCGAAGTTAACTTGTAGTACGCTAGAGTCTGTAGCGGTTTAATACAACGTGGTGTTAAAATATGGACTAGGTCCCAGGGTTTTTCTGCATTTGCGGTTTCCTCGTTAACAAAACTTCTGGTGTCTGTGTTATTTCTTTTCCGCATTATATTTTTTTATATAATTGAAATATCACAGGTTGTGCTTAATTCAATCAATTGGTAAATCCAACCTTTGGTTGTTGATTGAAATTGATTGACACTTGAACATTGGTTTTTGGTACCCGTTCAAGTTGTTCCTCATAATAATTAGGCTCATGGATTCTATCTGTTTGATTTGCTGATTACATTGAGAGACAGAGATATAACTCTTGGATATATTTCCTTGATTTAGTCTGAATGTCTAGTTGATTCTCTCGGAGTTATATTGGAGTTAATCTATATAGATTTCCTAATGAAATATTGGGTGTGGTTGTTAGACCCTCGCTTTTTCAGAAATGAATGGTTTTTATAAAAGTTCAGAATCTCCTTCTTCAAGTAAGTATTATATATAACTTTTTCCTTTCCTTATAACATTTTTTACGAGTGCTGACTCTCTTACATTTTTTGTTTTTAGGTAAATTGTTAAGATCTTGTTTTTCTTAATCTTCAATTTTTGATACCTTGAAGGACATTTTTGCGGTTTTTAGTGAGCATAAAAGGAAAGCAGAGGCGCATGCCATTGGTGTTGTCGTTGCGGCGGTGCATTCTCGTGGCTACACCCCCCCCCATCCCCCCCACCCCCACACATATATATGAAAAAGTCTTCGGTACAGGCAGTCGATTGACGATGAGCTGAAGGCTATGCACTAGCTTTACTTCGCGGTAGAATATTGTGTTTTGCTAGCGGCTCGTTACTTCCGAATCAGGATCTTGAGGATCAAAATATTTTGTCTGATCTTGTTGCTTTAGTGAAGGTGAAGATGGTTTACAATGAGGAGGTATGGAAGCATTGTGTTTCTCATTATCGTAGTCGAGATTTGGGATGTGAGATATTTGTTGCTCAATTATTTTAGCTTTTCTGTTTGGCTTGTTTGCGTGTCTTTCTATCTTTTGCTCTAGTATGTAATGGTTCTTAAGGTGGTCAACAGGTCTTTTGAATATGTAATTAAGTTTTGTGAAATAGGAATGTCTTGATATCTGATTTTCTTTATCATCTATTCTTTCTTCTTTTGCATGAAGAATTTCCCATGGAGAATGCGAATGCACAAATGATAAATAATTAATCTCTCTAACTTAATTTCGGACGTGAATGTTTGTTATGGAGGGATGCAAGCGTATGAGTAGTGAGTAGTAAACCTTTCAAAATTAGCTTCGGATATGAAGGTTTTCCACAGAGGGATGAAAGCGTACGAATAAGCTCATTCGGACTTAGTTATGGAAAAAACATAAAATGGGCTATATAGCCAAAAGGGAAAGTTTTCTGGGCCATATAGACAGTTAGAATTAAGCCCGGGTCAAATAGCCAATGGAATTTTTTAATGGGAACAGACAGGATTACCCTTACCTTTCTTCTTCCTCTCTAGATAATATCGATCTCATCCACCGTTTCCATTACTTTCTTCTTCTACTCTCTGCTCTCGATCTTCTCTTTATCCACCACCACCATCATCAACTATAAGCAGATCTATCAGCACCACCATCGACAATAACTACCGCCACCATAATTCTACACCGTCTGCACCATCATCATCCTTCTATACCGCCTCCGCCATATCAAACTTTGCTCACCATTAAACACATCAACATCCACAAAACACCAATATCAACTCCACCATCGTTAAAGAGATATGCAGATGCCTAATTTGGGTTTGAATCAACCAATTTTAGAAAATAACTCATGATTATACCAAAACACGCAGGTCTGGAAACCCTAATTTTGTTTTTTATTTTATTTTCAAAAATGAATGGATTGATTGTCTTTATTTTAGCACAAATTGGTGTATGGTGATTTTAATTTAACCTTACCTGCTGAACCTAAGTTGAAATTAATTGATTTTATGAATTTAATTTTCATCTTCCTTGCAATTTCTTAGAGTACTCTGTTTTTTGATAAGAAATGGATGAAGACTATGCTCAAATTGGTAAGTTTCTTGACCTTAATTGTGTTTTGATTTCAAATTTGTTCATCTTAATTAGATAAAACTGGTTTGCATCTGGTTATCGAAGTCATGCCGCAACAAGTGTTTGTAAGAAATGCCCAAGTGCGTTTTTTTGGCTAATTGTTGAAGGATGTAACTGGTTTTCATCTAGCACTACGATAGGATGTAACTGGTTTTCATATGATACATGCATATTTGAAGTTTAATAAAGATGATAATAAGGAGGATGTAGCTGGTTTTCATCTAGCATAAAAATAAGATGTAACTGGTTTTCATGTTATTTGATTCTGTTATTTGTCCACGTCCTAGTTTTCATGTTATTTGATGTAATTAAGTAAGTAATTTTACCTAATTTTTTGCAGTATATAGGACCATAGGTAGTGATTGTAAATCTAATTGACTCCATACGAACTTTTCTTGGTTACATGAGAATGTGCCTAATATCCATAGCATGATACATATATACATTGTACTACTTCCTACAAGACTAATTTGGTTAAGTGAGAATGTTTCCTATAGTATTAAACAAGTTTCATCTAGGTTTAATTTGTGGTGTATATTATTTCAAAGATGTTTATACTAGGATGAAAACCAGTTTCATCCAGTTTTAATATAATATAAACTAGGATGAAACCGGTTTCATCTAGGTTTAATTTGTGGTGTATATTTTTTCAAAGATGTTTATATTAGGATGAAAACCAGTTTCATCCGGGTTTAATATAATATAAACTAGAATGAAACCAGTTTCATTTAGATTTAATTTGTGTTGTGTATTGTTTCAAAGACGTTTAAACTAGGATGAAACCGGTTTCATCCAGTTTTAATGTGTGAGTACGTGTTTAAGTAGTAGTAGTAGTATGTTTACTAACCAAAGAATCTCATTTCTCAAATCGTAGAATAAAGCAAAGAGTAGTAGTAGTGTGTTTACTACTAGTACACCTAATTTTAATGGAGGGTAGGTTTGTGATATTAGTAACATGATGTTTATGTATCATTACAGGATGGGTGAATATCTAAGGGAAGAAGGGATATAATGTAATCAAAGTTGCTAGGGTATATAGGACCATAGGTAGTTGCCAATATATGAGGAAAGGATTAGTGCATGCTATTAACATAAGAGAGAATGGTAAAAAAATGGTAATGATTTTAATGATCACAAAATGTAGATTCTAATGATTTGATTAAAAAATGAAGAGGGTGTCCGGCACATACATGAGGGCTCCTCCGAGATACTAAATGTTTAAAATTATATAGTAAGGATTAATATGAGTTTAAGTAGGAGTTTAGAGAGATTAGTACTGGTGAGCATAAGGTTGGGAGTATAAAACCAAAAGCAGGCAGCTAAAACATGTATTTTGTCTTACAGAGAGTTTTTATGCGAGTGGCTCCACTCAAAGTCATGGAATATCATCATCATCACCAAAATACATTTCACTCTGTCGACTGTCTTGAGTATCTGAGACCGCTGGATATCTCTCAGCTTCAAGTCCCTCATGGATGATGTTTATGCAGGGATTTATACTCTTCAAAGAAGGAAAATCCTAATATATTTGGCGTAATTCTTTTGAGACGTGGTTTGATATATCTTTGTAAATGTTATGGATAAGTTTCTTTCTTCATTTTTTTGAACGGAAAATTGGTCATTTTTTTGAACGGATAAGTTGCAGGGGTGATGCTGAAATGAAATCGTTGTGATGTCGAGGATATGAAACTGATGTTGTTGCAGTTAATGTAATGGCTTGGAGGTGCCTGTATTGGAGTTTGGTTGCAGCTGAAGTTGTTGGATCTAGTGGCAATAATGGAGCTAATGGGTACTGGTGGTGTTGTTTTGATAATGGAGAAACTGGTTCTAGTGAAGTGTCAGGTGGACTGGTTGGTATTGCAATGGAATGAATGCAGGAGATGACATTACAGATGTGCAGGTGATGGAAGTTGTGGTTGGCATGAGGCAGAGATGAAGGATATGCAATGGGTTACGTACTATGTTTTTTACTCTGTTTCAAGTACTCTGTTTTTTACTCTGTTTCACGCACTCTGTTTTGCTATGTTTCACGCACTCTGTTTTTTGCTCTGTTTTAATTCGTAAAACAGAGTAATTAATTGTGTTTTTTTTTTTTTTTGTACTCTGTTTTTTTTTGGTTACTTTGTTCTTCTCCAACGCAGGAAAGATTTGTAGAAGATAGGGACATATTTGTCTCTTCAGGTTAATAAATAAATAACATTCTGGGTCAAATATCCATTTTGGCTAAATGAACAATTTTTTTTTTTTTTTTGCTATATAAACAGTATCTAAAGCTAAGAAGCTATTTCACCCAGGAATTTTCTGTTTTGGTCTTTTTGACCAATTTTGTGTGGAAAAAAAGGTTTATCACGGAGGGAGGAGGATTTATGTTCCATAATTACCTACTAGGGTATGACCCGTGCCGTAACGGCACGGGTGGTTTGTTCTCTTTAACTTATTCGAAATAGTCATACTCAAATTGTTCGGTGTAGTTACCACTGATATTTAATAAAAGTGGTTAATTATCTAGATTAATTACATTTATAAGGTTTACAAATCGAATAAGTTGATAGTCAATTCTAACATCGTCGTGCTATACAAATACCAATAAGTTACCTATCAAAGATTAGGGTAGTTAATCTTTGCGCTTCACTTCTAGTGTAGTCGGGCTATAAAAATAACAATGAGCTACCTATGCCAATTGCAGTAGCCCCGACTACGATGTGGTCAAGCCACATACATTTTGTACGTGGCCCCTCATTATTTTTTGACACTTATTTAACTAAAAAAATTACTCCCTTCAAATCCCCATAACTGTTTTGCTTTTTGAGAAAAGGTAGGAAATTTTAAAAAAAAAAGAAAAATTAAAAAATTAAGTAGTAAAACTATTTTTCAATTTTTTTTCATACTTCAAGAAGGTCCATTTAAAGAGGGACCACGTACTTCAACTTTTATTAAGTTTGCCATGATTCAACTTTTATTTTTAGCCCATACTATTGGCTTGTACCATTGGGCATTAATTGTTGTTTTTTATTGGACTTAATGATAGGAAGATTGAGAAAGATATATTGACCGAAACTTTCTTCCGAACTACACACCGTGTTAGATAGAGGAAAGGGACCATTTCTGCTCATTTATGATCCAAATGTTGATATCCATGTGATCTCCGTTGATTCCCCTCTGAGGATATTTCTCGGTGTCTAGTCACGGTGAGTGTAGAATCTCTCCAAAAAGATTCTTTACCGGAGTTCTTTGCAGCACATGAATAAAGTCTATGCAAATATATTAATTGAGGTTCGGAAGACGTTTTGAAGGAGCTTTAAAATCAACATTGCTATCTCCAAATCTAGAACTTGCTATTGTACCAAAGGGACCCCGACAGTGCATGTTAGAATTTTGATTTTCAAACCTGCAAGTATGAAAAACCATTATTTATGTATATACTTATATCAAAAAGGTGCACAACAGAATCTACACATAATGAAACCTTAAAGATATAACATTCGCCTGAAAATGGCACCGGTTTGGTCTTTAAAATGGTTTCATTTGTAATAGAAAAGGGTCTGGATTGATGTTTAAATCATTAGTTTAGCTCATTTTTGATATTTCCAATTATAGCAAGCATTCACAACCTTAATTGCCTATTATTTTGAAACGGAAGTAGTATATTTTTATTATCACATTTGACAGATAATTTTACCATTCTTAGCATATCTCACCACGCAATATTGTATGGCGAACCCTGCCAGAATGACACGGGTGTTGGCTAGTTGTTGAAATAAGGTGTTGCTTACTTTTTATGGTATGGAAATCCAATTTTATCAACTAAATGCTGATATCAGCCGTAACATTCGAACCAACATTTTTCCCGTTGTTAAATTTCGCTGCCCTGCCAAACACATTAAAATGTAATAATATAATAACCAAAGTTACTTTCTACTAATAAATTTCAAGATGAGTTACATCAAATGGATATAAAATGTGCTTGTTTTGGTAGTTAATTTCCTACTGATATCTCAATTTTTTTCTTTTGTTAATTTCCTACTTTTTCTCAAAAAGTGGATGAAATCTCAGGTTGGGCTTTTACCATACCATATTTCACTGTTAAATTCCCATTACTCCTGACTGTCAAATGTGCTCTGATTATGTCCAATCTCAGGTTATAGACGCAACCCCTGCAATAACCAATCCATAATCGATTAGATGATTCAACCAATCATACCTATAATACTAAAAACTAAACCAAATCCATTACCAATTAATCAATCTGACTTGAGAAGATAAAGCGCATGGGATAATTACTTCTCGCTCCTACATTCTACTCAACTGGATAGCTCCATAGAGAAAGTGACATCTACATTGTTACCCACTGCTTTGTTCTTAGAAAGAAATCGGATTTCATGAAGATCTCGCCAGTGTAAGGTGTACCCGCTTAAAGGTCTCGTGCTTACTTTAAACGGAAATAAAACTTGTAGCACCTGTTAAAAAAACCAAAGAACTTCAATTGTTTTCACATATGCAGTCTTACAAAGTTGCACTTGTTTTTCACTTCTCGCTAATTGATCTGTTGAATCCAGACTGTGATTTACAATTAGAAAGACCCTAGTCTTGTTAAAAACAATGATAAAGTCAACCTATTTGGCATTTGCTTGTCATGCCACTCTGCCCCCCACTCTTGGTACCCGTCCTCGCCATTTGTAAATAAATCCCATCTGTTAACAATTAGGCGAATCAACTTAACAGAGGTTTATCACCATCCAAATACACTCAAGTTTGAATTATCGTATGGTTTAATTTTAAAGTTGGAACTTACAAAATGACTTAATCTTTGAACCGTTCCCCACTAAGTATATGTATAACAAAATGAATATTTACTTTACTTCTGAGATCCAGATTAGATTCAATTGTAAAATGGTGCGTAATACAATTCAATTGTAACATAGTATTCCTGATAATGAAATGAGTCAATAGGAATCACATTGGTCAGAAGATTTGGTAGATATCGTAGATTATAAAGCAGTTCTAACTAAGAAGAGAACCTAATGGCGTCTATGGAGTGTAAATTGAAAATCACTGGGAGTGAACCTATAATGAATCAAATATGTAAATTTCCCACTTGAGTTAGATGCATTACAGTTGTGCCGTGGATGCAGTGCTTAGAGGAGATGTGTCTAAGCAATGACTAAATGTTGGCCTGTGGTGCAAAATATCTATGGATGTGGTTAAACTTGAAAACTACTAAAGCTTAATTAAAATGGTGGTCCTACGAATGCTTTCTTTCTAGACAATGTAAAATATTTGAGATGCTATACATAACTCACTTAGCCCTCTTTTTATTTCAAGTATCAATTTGGTAATGCTAGCTCATGCGATAACATGAATGTCACTGACCAACGCCATCCTTTCGTCAATGATAAATCGTAATTCAAGTGCAAAAATTCTACACATAATGCCTTCGGGTAAAGAAACGGGAACGAAAGATTTTGGTTACATGGCAAATTCTGGTCACCCAAAAGTTTTAGCATTGAAAAATGTCGTCGTGATAGTAAGATTAAGAATTAAAACGATCCCCTTAATCGTGTTCTCGATGTTAGCACATAAGCTATTAGAAAAAGAAGCATGTTATATTAAAAATTGCATACCGAAATCTTCAAGGGCATTCACTTGATGCAATAGCCATCTCCATGCTCCAAAGATCGTGAATGTGAACCCACTAATGCGCATCATGATGAACTGGGTATCGTAGCATAAATAATTAGAGTTTAGTTATCTAATAACAAAAAAATCAAAACAACCATTACAACCATATGTATGCGTACGCATACGAGGGATGCACACCTAAAGATAACGATTTATGGACTACCAATCACAAAATTAGCGAAGTATAAACCAAAGAAATAGCAAACATAATGAACCACACCACAATCCGAGATATCTAGCAATGAAATATTGTTGAACCTGTTTCAGAGGAAAGGGGTGTTTGATAAATTGGAGAAGATATAGAAACCCTAATTTCAGTTGGCCTAAATGAGTAAAGCCAAAATCCGGAGAAATAAAGGAAAAATCCTAATTGCAGTGTAACCCAAATTGATCAATAAAGGAAAGATTGGAAAATTAAAAGCCATAAACTTAACCCAAACTGTAGGTGTTTTTAGGAACAGTTTTGGAGGGGCTACATTTGATTAGTTCGCCATTAGTGTGCTCTGCATGTTTTGAATGAGAGAACATGATTAGCAAGATTTATTTTTTCTAGAGCCAAATCAAAACAGACTGAACCAAACAAAGTGGAAAACAATACAATACCTGGTGTTTGAGCAAGAGACGTATAGCAGTAGGAGCGGTCACCAAAGAAAACAGTGATATGGTATTTTGTGAGTTTGTTATAGATTTGAGAAACGAATGTTAACACAGGGGAAATTATCGTGAGCTTTATATAGGCCAAACCCTGGGTATCATGAATAAAAAAAATTCAGGAGCAATTTTGGGAATCAGGGATCAGGGTTTGAATGATTATCGCAATCAAATAATGCGATTTTTAACAGTTCGCATCAGTATTGATGTTGAATATTAACTCTGGAAGATGATATTAGGTTGGTTTTCATAATCCAGGGGTATCTGTAACGGTTGTAGCATCTTCTCCTTCATTATCGCATTAAAGTGCCTAAATTATAAACGTGCCTATATCTTATAACCCAAAACACATTACTTGATCGATCTGGACCGTCCTTTATGTGTCCCAACTATAGATAACCGTCGATGTAAGAAAACACCATTATATAACCCAAAACACATTAGTTGATCGATCTGGACCGTTCTTAATGTGTCCAAACTATAGATACCCGTCGATGTAAGAAAACACCATTGTCCCTTATAATATAGATTCCATCCCTCACACACCACCTTTTTCTATTTTTAAAGTTGGTAACTAAAATCATTTAAGGTATGTTTTTCTTGTTCAGTTTTTGGGACCAGGGTGTGTTCGACCAAGTGTTTTTATCATTTTGGATTAGCGTTGTCTATCGTAGTTCGGTGGATAGTCCGATGCCGACATCATAAACCTACCAAGGAAATGTGACGGAGTAGGTGATGACCAGAATCCTTATTACTCTCCGCCTTCTTGCTTTTATGTATTTCATCTTTTGTTTTACATAATTTTGCTCGACCTACTCTTTCCAATCTAAAAAAGATTTTATTGGTGTTTGGACGATCTCAGACATCAATATTCAAGTAGTAACCTAGCATGTACCAGAATTGTAATACAAACCGAAATCCAACAAAAACAAGTCTTGTAATCTTTCTTTCAAGATACGAATTAGATAATCTTCATACATATTTTGTTGATCAAATATATAATCTTTCTAAAGAAAATGCTGACTTAGTTCAGAAGCAGGGCTCATTAAGTAGCGAATTATCTCGCCTCTCTTACTCTTTAACTACAGCTAATTTGGAGTTGGAAACTTTATCAGATGAAAATGGAACTCTTTCTCAAGAGAAGCGAGCTCTGTTAAACAAGGTGGCGATTTCCTCGCAACAACTTGACGTCCACAAAAATATGTAAAGAACAAGAACGATCTCTCTGTTCATTGAGAAGTAAACTCGAAGAAGTTATCATTGAGAGGGATAAACTTATCCAAGGTAGAATAACTTTAAGTGTAAAAACAAGCCAACTCAAGGATCAATATTCCAAGTTAGAAGAATCCCACTCTTCTCTTGCGAAGGAAAACGCCTTACTTGTTTCTAACGAAAAGAGCTTGCGATCTCGACTGAAGGGTTTGGTTGGAGATAATTTTGACAGTGCCATGAATCATTTGGAGAATAGTTGTTTGGCTTTAACCTAATTTCTTATCTCGCAAAAGGAAGGTAGTCATGATATTTGACTACCTTAATCAATTTGTTTTCTTGAATTTATTGTATTTTCCTTGCGAATTCAAGAAAAAATCTGAATTATTTTCTATACTTTTTAATTTTGCAGAATCCGAGAAAAATCTTCACTCCTCTATTTCCACTTTGAAATCTGACTATGCCAAAATTCGCAACGAAAATGGATCTCATTGCTTCTCTTGCTCGCTCTCGCGATCGGGCGAGAAAGAAGATTCGACTATCTCACTTACTCTAAAGATATAGAGAGTAGGAATTATCAGAAAGCACTCCTTCGCCAATTTCACCTCAAAGCTGAAGTTCTTGTGAATGATGTATTATTATCCAAATCTCTTGATCCTGTATCTGTCGAACCTCTAGAAGTAAGTGATGATGAAGTTCCTAACCCTCCTGATAGTGATTATGATTATGAAAGTGACGAAGATTCCGCAAATGAAGAGGTGATTCCACCTAATGAAGCTGTCAATAAGAATTTAGTTGAAGGAGGTCCTGGCGAGAATGCAAGAATCATGAAAGTGCGGAAGTTGGTGAAGCTAATAAAATTGTTGAAGAACATGCAAGATCTCCTTCCGCGAAAAAATTGATATTGAGAATTGAACTTCTCTTGTAATTTTACTTCTTGCATTGTTACTTCTTTGTGTACTTCATTCACCTTTGAGATGTATTTACTCGTTTATTATTCTTCTTTCTTGCATGGAAGACAATCTTTGATGTTTAACAATTCCCATCTTGTTTTCTATTATCTTTTTTGCGATGAAAGATCTCTGTCATCTATATTCAAATTGTTTATGTGAACTTTTTCACTGCGACAAGATCGTAGGACGTCCTTACATTTTCATATAATGACCCATTGATCTTGCCTTATCATTTCTCTTGTGTGGTCTTATTTTGCCTTCCTAGTTAAAGGTCTAATTTTGCCACCTCTCATTGTTGCGACAAAATCGCAGGACGTCTTTACACTTTCATGTAATGACCCATTGATCTTGTCTTATCATTTCTTTAGTATGATTGCCTCTGCAGGTATTTTCTTGCGACAATATGACAGGCCTAAATATCCTTGCGAACATAAAGCCCCATGACATTGCCGTCTTTGCGATTTAAATCGCAGGACGTCTTTACATTTGCATGTAAGGACCCATTGATCTCGTCTTATCCACTCTTTTGTATTTTTGCCTCTTCAGATTGTTGCATAAATATGACAAGCCTTAATACTCCCGTGAGTAAGAAGCCTCATGACATTTACGTCTTTTTAACACTATCGGCTCCCTAATGGAGGGTGCCGCCCTTATCTTCCCCTGGTTGCCCCTTCAAGGAGGCGTACTTCTCGCCATACAAGGCTAGCTCCTCCCATCCGGTCTTAACAACAACCAGTTGTTTTCGTAGCCTCTTATCCATTTTGCCTATAGGGCTTATGGTTACGAGACTGCACCCTAAGTGGAGTTTTCTTCGGGCCGAGTGCATCATAAGCCGGGACTTGCCAAGAATGGCCGAGACACTTCAAATGCCCTGTGCACCCTTGGCTCAACCGTGTACCTCGCGCCTTGGTCAAATGCCGACTCCTTATAAGAGACCCTCGGTCGTCCAACCTAAGTCATAAGCTTAGATTGAAAATCCAAGGTACCTCTCCGGATGGGTTTTATTACCCCCAATCTCCATGACTCGGTTCCAGGGCGGTGTAACCTTTTCCCCGAGCCACGTTACGATACCCTCTTACATGACGCACTTTAGGTACTTTGCCTCTTACGAAATTTTATTCGCGAACTAGGGTGTACGCCATGAAGGTTCGTCCCATTCTCGAGTATTTTGTCAATTTTGCTTTATGTGTAATAGGTACCCCCTACTATGACGCACTTTAGGTTCTTTTGCCTCTTGCGAAATTGTGTTCGCGAATTAAGGAGTACGCCATAGTAAGTTCGCCACTTTCTGATTATTTTGTTAATTCTTCTGTATATGTAAGCTCTTTTGTAATTTATTTGATCGTTGAACATTTTTTGTCGTTTTTCGTATGAAATATTCGCATGTTTTTCGAGAATAAAAATGAAATATTTAATTCTTTTGCCTCAATCATGTACCATTCCGTTAGCCTACTTCATTACCATAATTTTTATGGGTAATATCTCTTCAAGTATAGCCTATTCCATGGTCTATCAAGTGTGCGTCCCACATCTCTCCCCTCGGGGTCCATCAATCTATATGCCCCTGTTCCAACTATCTCCTTGATAATATAAGGTCCATCCCATTTTTTCGCAAGCTTTCCACCATTTTCTCGCTGATATATCGGGGTTTCTCGTAGCACCAAATCGCCTTGGTTGAAATTCGCGTGTTTTAACACGTTTATTATATTCTCGGGCTAATCTTCGCTGGTAATTTTCCATATGCTGCAAAGCCCTTTCTCCTTTTTCTTTAATTTATCCAATTTAGTTAGAATAATACCCGCACTAAGATTTTTCTCCCAAGCTTCTCTCTTTGTTGTTGGGATAATAACTTCTGTTGGTAGCACAACCTCAACCCCATATGTTAAATGAAAAGGTGACATTCCCGTGGCTTCTCGCCTTTGGTTGTGTTGTAAGCCCACACCGCATTATGTACATGTTTCGCAACATGCTTTATTGTACCCTTCTAATTTCTTCTTCAATATATCTACGATTGTCTTATTTGTTGCTTCTCTTCCTTGCCCATTTGCATGAGGGTATAATGGAGTTGACTTTCCACATTTTATCTTAAATGCATTAAGTAATAATTCTATATTCTCGTCCCTCGAATCGCTTCCCATTATCATATACCAATTGTGCGGGGATTCCAAATCTACATATGATATTCTCAAATATGAATGTAAAAATATCTTTGTCGCGAATGTGTTGTACTTGCCTTTACTTCGCGCCCATTTTTTGAAATAGTCTCGTAGCAACAATCGATATCTTCTTTGTCCAGACCCTGGTAAAATCGGTCCAACAATACCTAAGCCCCATTTTCCAAAGGGCCACACATTTGTTGAAGATGTTAATAGTGCTCCAGGTGCATATATTTTCTTTCCATGCCTTTGGAAATCTTCGCAACGTCTTGATACACGTTTCGCGTCTTCATGCATATTCGGCCAGTAATAGCCTTGTATTTTTGCTCTGTATGCCAAAGATCTTCCGCCGTTGTGATTGCCAGCATCCCCACTATGCAACATCTTTGACACTGCTTCTCCTTCTTCTCGTGTCAAACACCTGAGTGAAGGTCCATTAAAAGATCTCCGATATAATATCCCATCTCTTAATTCATAATTTGTAGCACGGCCTTTTAATTTGTGTGCCTCCAGCCTATTTCTCGGTGTTTCTCCTCTCATCAAATATGTATGAAGTTCGGCTCTCCAATCGTCAATAACAGGTGTTTGTTCGTCATCTTCTATGATCATCACGTCTACCTCTCCTTCTTCTTCCTTATTGATCGATGGCGATAAAAGTGTCTGTATCTTTATGCATCTCGCAGTTGGATCCGTCATCATACTTGAGATAAAAGCAAAAGCATCTGCGAGTCTATTATCTTTTCTTGATATGTGTCTCCATTTTATTTTTGGGATTTTCACGACAATTCTCCAACAAGTTTCTTGTATTTCTTTAAAGATGGTTCGTTTGTAGTGTATTCTCCTTTTATTTGTCGAATGACTAGTCATGAGTCACCGGTGATTCACACATTTTCCATCTGCATTTCTATTACAAATTTCAAAGCATGTATTATAGCTTCATATTCCGTTTCATTATTGGTGCATGTAAATTCCAAATTAAAGGAGAAAGCCATTTTAGTGCCCTCTCATAAAATCAAAACAATTCCAATTCATTACCTTCTCCATTTGATGATCCATCTACCAAAGACTTCCCATCTATCCGCTCACAAGTAGGTCCTTTGGGTTTCCATTATCTTCTTCTATATCCATCATTCTTCCACTGCTTCATCTTCTTCTAAAGGAAATTCTGCTAAAAATTCCGCGACAATTTGTGATTTGGGTGAAGATAGTACTTCGTACTTGATTTTGAAGTGTCCTATTTGTGCATTCCATCTCTCGACTCTGCTGATCTTTTTGAATTTTTCATTACTTTGATTCAATGGGTACCTTTGTCAATACCTTTACTTGTATGTGCTTGAAAATATATGCGAAGTTTGAATGCTTGCATAAACTAGCGCCAAAATTAACTTTTCAATTTTTGAATAATTTTTCTCTCATGGCATTGAAAGTTTTACCGATGTAATAGATTGGTTTCTCAATTCACGCATCTACTCGCAGCAACACAAAGACTTAATGCGTGCGATGTTGTCGCAAGATATAGTAATAGTTCTTCTTCTGGTTCTGTTTTTTTGCAAAATAGATATATGCATCAGATAATCTTTTATTCCTTGCAGGCCTTTCTCGCATTCATCCGTCCATTTAAAATTTGTCCCCTTTTTGAGTATGTTGAAAAAGTGCTTGCATTTATCTGATGATCGCGAAACAAACCTCCCTAGTGAAGCTAAGAGTCCGTTTAACTTATGTACATCTTTTATTGTTGCTTTGAGTTGGCATGTCGCGAATCGCTTGCACCTTCGCCGGATCAACTTGTATACCCTCTTTTGATACAATGTAGCCTAAAAATTTCCCTGACGCAACCCCAAAAATACACTTCTCTGGATTTACTTTGATGTTAAACTGTCTCATTTGTTCAAAAATTTCTCTCAGATCTTGGACATGATCTTTTGCTTCTTTACTTTTTATTAACATATCATCCACATACACCTCTAGTGTCTTATGTATCCAATTCGCAAACACCTTCTCTACCATTCTTTGGTATGTTACTCCAGCATTTCGCAAACCAAATGGCATTTTTGCATAATAATATAATCCTCTTGGGGCGAAAAAGCAAAGTGTGTTCTTGATCTTCTTCAAATGAGAGGGATTTGATTATATCCTTTGTATCCATCTAGAGAAGATATTCTATCATTTCCTCCCGCCGACTCTACCAATTGTGGGATATCTGGTAGTGGAAAACTATCTTTTGGACAAGCTTTATTTAGATCAGTGAAATCTATACAAATTCTTATCCCTTTATTCTTCTTTGGAACTACTACCATGTTTGCTATCCACTCCGGATATTTAACTTGTCTTATAATTCCTGCATCAAGCATCTTCTTCAGTTCTTCTTCTATTTGGGGATGATACGTTGTTGCAATCTTTCCGATTCTTTGTTTGAATGGTCTAACATTTTTATCAATCTCCAATTTATGACATGCCACATGACGGATCTATTACATGTATCTCATCCATATCCCATGCGAAGATGTCTTTATATTCTCGCAACAGATTAACAGTTCTTTCTTCCTCATCCTCCTCCATTTTAGTTCCAATTTTTAGTATCTTGGGTGCTTCTTGGGTCCCAACATTCACTTCCTTTGTTGGTTCTGCCGCAGTGTAACTGGCCTCGGGTTCTCGCATAGGTTTCGGTTCTTTTATCTCCTTCGCAGGTCCATTCCCTTCTTCCGAATTTTCGCCAGGTATGCCTTTTCCTTCCTCTGCTTTTATCATGTAAATTCTAAATTCTTCTTCTTTCTTTGCTTCCTTCGCCATTTTCCTGCGATTTTTCCGCTTCTCTGCACGTCCTTCGTATTGCTTCACTTCAATTTGATAACATAATCTCGCTTTATCCACATCTCCTCTAATTTCACCGATCCCACTTGGTATAGGAAATTTAATGCATTGATGTAATGTCGACGCTACAGCTTTAATCGCATGTATCCATGGTCTTCCCAACAACATGTTGTATGGTGATTCCATATCCACCACACGAATATTACTCACGTTTCGATTTCTCCTAGTAAAATTCGCAACTCTATTTCTCCTTTTGGTTTTGTTAAAGATTTGCCAAAGCCATGAATATGATAAGTTGAAGGAGACATTTCTTCTTTTTTGTACCCCATTTCTTTGTATGTATGGTAGAACATTATATCCACCGAACTCCATGTATCCACCAAAGTTCTGTTTATTGTCCATTCTTCTATAATCTTTGCCGTGTTCACCTTTTCTTTCTGTGTGGTTACTGTGATCACCAAAGGAGATGTGTGTCCCAAATTTTCTTTTGGTATTTCTGCTGCTGTAAACGTAATTTTTTGTTTTTCCCAATCTCTCAAAGGTGATGTCTTCTCAACTGCTAAAATTTTCTTTCCTTCAAAGTATCGTTTATGTATTATCCCTCCGACGTTCTCATGGAATTCACTGATCATTGTTTTTATGATCGAATTACACTCCAACCTTTTGTTAAATTTCCTGATTCTAGTTTTCTCTATTTTTACTGATTCATCCACTTGTTTTATCATTTTCTTGATTTGAACAACCTTGATAACAATCTTTAATCTTTTCCTTTAATCAGTCCCTGTTTCTAGCGCCATTATGTAGTTGCAGGAAATCCCACACTACACCCCTCACAAGAATCCACACAATCAAATCATTTTAAGATGAACAATTATAAGCTTTCTTGATCAAATTCCAGAAATGTTACAAGATGAAAAGGAGATATATCAAAGAATTACAATCACTCTAAACTTTCTCTCTCTTAATGACTTGTTTAACACTCGAAAAAAATCTCTCTCCTTCGTAAGCCTATTCGGCTCTTTATATAGGACATTACATAGTGGATGACAATGAAGTCAGTCCTTTATTTTAGGGTATGTCTTGCAAAGCATCGCAAATGTACAAATGTCAAATCTCGCGACACTCCTCGATCTCGCTACATCTTCATATCTTTCTCGTGTTTTGGCTGTCGTCATCCGTTACGTCGTTTTTACTTCCATCCCGCAATGTCTTCGCAGTGTGTCGTTTATGGACTTTGCGAGAATCTTGGTGTTGCGATATTCTGATCCTACACCGACGTTCCTCGCCCTAATGAGAAGAACTGGACCAATCCCGCCAACGAACTTCTCACCCTCGGCAGTGAACCGTCGTCGGCTCTCGATACAATTTGTAATGACCCGTCCCTCCACCGATATCGTCCCCACTTAGCCACCGCGGTCATCCGGCAAGGTGGGGTTTTCAACGGGCATCGCTGCGATTATCCGTAAGAAACTTCTTGGATGGTCACCCATCCTGGATTGCTCCCACCCGAGCACGCTTAATCGCAGAGTTTTCTGCCAACTGTGGAGCCAATTGTGCTGAAAAGGCCTCGGTGATAGGAAAGGACAAACCATTACTTATATTTCATTAGGCTAACCACTGCCGAATATCGGGCTCTTACGGCAGTAACATAAGTGAAAGCCATTAACAAAATTCTGCCATCAAACTTAACAATCAATCTAACAAAATACACAAAAGGTATAATGATAGTCAAGTTCCTTTTAACTTACACACGTTCACCTTTACTTTAATTGGAGTACAGTTTGATGGCAGTGGCGTTTTTAGAGACCAAAATTTGTAGATCAAGATGAAGAAGTAGATACAAAAAGAGAAGAGTAAAGTGAATAGATAGATAGAAGATTTGTGGATGAAAACCTAATAGAAAAGAACAGATCGAAACCCAAATCGAAAGATTTAAACACTTACATCTCAGATCGAAACCCTCAAACTGAAACCCAAACTTCACTTGCAAATTTGAAACCATAAATTCTCTTCTCCAGAGATAAAGAAAGTGGAAATAGATGAGAAAAAAACAGATTCAAACACATATAGAAACACAAATCGAAACATAAATCACTTACATCTTCAGCTTCGGATCGAAACCCTCAAACCCTCAAAGCCGAAACCCAAACTTCACTTCGCTTTTGCAGAGACGAGGAAAGTGGAAAGAGAGAAGTGGTTCGAGTCATGAGTCTATGACCAAGTGACCATCTCAACTGATGAACTCATGTGCAACTGTGACCAAGGGATGAATTATCCCCAGTGATACATTGCTTGGGTGGAAAAATATGAAGCCGTGACCACCCACACACGCGGATGGCATGCGTGGAACCATATCCAGTTACGAATTCGTAATAGCTTAAGGACAATTACGAAATCTGACAAGATTTGTAACAACTACAAAGTTATTAAAACCAGTTTTTAACGAAATTTCTATTACTTAATTCAAACCGCCAAGGTCATTACGAATTTGAGTTAATAATCCAAGAAAACGGTGTAGTGATTTAAAATCTTTAAAACGTTAATCGAATCGTTCATCTAATTCAATTTCTTATAGGTTGGATCGCACCAAACACAGATGTTAGATCTTTACGTGTTTGCCTACTCTGATACCAATTGAAAAGACGAGGGTAACCAAATATACCTCAATCTAAAACTTTTCCACCTATAAGTCCTTTCTCCGAAAGTTATTGTCTATGGACTGAGTCGAGACAATACAACTAATCGGTTTACACTTCGTGTGATCATCTATGGATACGAGATCGAGACAATACAATAACGAAGTATGTTTTACTTGATAAAAGGTTCGGACTTAACCAAACACAATAGGATTACTATCAAGTAAATAGGAATTAACGTTTGTGTAATTTACATTAAATTATAATAACAATAATTATAATTGCTGAAAATAAAAGTAAATGACACAACAAGATTTTGTTAACGAGGAAACCGCAAATGCAGAAAAACCCCGGACCTTGTCCGGTGAATACTCTCGATTAAGTCATTATACAAAATCAAACCAACTTCGTATAGTTGAGACCAAGAAACTAAACCTATAGTTCACCTAGTTCCGTCTGTATTCCCACGCCTCCAACTTGTAATAAGTCACGTACTTGGAACAATTCCTTTGGTTCGTATTCCAAACAGTAAAGGAACAAAAAATCTTGTAGTTGCAGGAAATCCCACAATACACCCCTCACTAAATTTTGTTTAACTAATCCATTCAAAAGATAATAGATGAACAATTATGAATGTTTATTAATAATTTTCTTCAAATGTTTACACCGGAAGATGGAATTACACTTAAGAACTTACCAACGTTCTCTCTGTTTCTCTCTCCTAATGACTTACTCTCCAATCCAAAAGGACCCCTCCCTACGACAGATTCACTCATCCCTTTATATAGGGTAATACATAGTGAATGACAAACTAAAATCGTCCTTTATTTTCGGGAATGTCTCGCGAAGTGTCGCAGGCGTACAAATATTCGTATTCGCAACGCTTCTTAACTTTCGCCAGATTTCATATCTTCCTATCGTCATCCAGTGCGTCATTCATATTAATCTTCTGCGGCTTACTCGTCATGTTGTTATCGGTCGCCTTTTCGGGTTGTCGTTATCGCGATATTCTGATCCTACATCTTGCCTCTTTTTTCTTGAATATTGCTTGAAGAGCGATCTTTAAGAAAAAATACATTGTTGTAATAATCTCTGATTTTTATTGATGAAGGAATGAGCGAAAGAATACTGGACTTGAAAAGTACGTACTTGCCTCTATTCTTTGGCGAAGTTCCGAAGTTTTTAGAAGTATGTATGAAATATCATTTCTTGCCTCATGGGTTATGGAAAATAATGGATCTCGCAATCTCTTCTCGCGAGTTAGGAAAATAATTGAACCTCATATGATAAGAAAATATGTTGTGCAATACCCGAATACTACATCTTCTCGCCTCTCCTTATGTTCCCTTACGTTGTGCGATATCCGAACTCTTTGTCGCAACCGTTCATTTTTCATTAAAAATCTTCTTCAGCATAGCTCCATGAATCTAGGAATGACCGTTTACACGTGTTTAAAACCATTCTTTTTACCGGTACATTTAATGTTATCCGGTCATAACATTTTCTTGCCTATTTATAGGAGAGTCTTTTGTGGAGAACATTTCTTTCCTTCTATTTCATCTTCTTTATCGTCTGCAACTGTTCTTCTGTTATTCTTCTTTATCATCGTCTTCATCATCCTTCTGCTATTTCTTATTTGCTATCACTTCCATGGCATCCAGGTTTGTTAGTCTTGCTAGATTCGATTGATTCTATGATTGATTAATTTTGTGATTAACTTCCCTTTTTGAGATTATCTTATTCCTTTTAATCTTTTTCTGCCATTTTTGTTTCAGCAAGAATAAACCCATCACCAAATTCACCGTGAAGAACCCCCTTCTTTCTTTGGATTCACAGTCGAAACTAACTTCTCAACAAGAATCCACCTTGCCACCAAAATCTTCTTCGCAAGCTAAACATACCGTTTCTAAAAGAAAGCCTGCGAGTGATAAGGTATTTTAAGAAGCATTTACCTTTTAATAACAACGTACTTGCCTCTGTTTCTTACTTAATTTATCATTCACAGGATGACAAGACTATTGACAAAACTCCCAAAAGATCTCGCCACTCTAAACCTGTTACTCCTGATGTCCCTTTTCCCTCATTTACACCTTCTTCTCCCGCCTAAAATTATCGCAGATAATCTTGTCGCAAGTGACAATATTCCGATGCCTCAACTCCTCATAGATCAAGTTCCTCATAATAGTCCTACTATAAATGAACTTACTCCTTCTTCTACCACCAATGTCCCTGTCATTCCTCCCATCACTACCTTTCCTGAAATCTCCTCTTCTCATGATGTTCCCTTGGCGAAGAATGATTCGTCTCTTCCTTCTTTGTCCGAGCAAATTCCTCATCTGTAAAAATTTGGAAGGAATAGACGTGGCTTTCAAAGTTCTCTCGGACCTTGTGAATGATGCCAAGAAGACTTCTATCGATCCTGTCAAGTCTGATGTCTGCGAGATTTTAAGTAAACATCTTGGTCCTGATAGGATCTCGCAAGCATCCTTAGTTCAAGAAATTAATGTCTTTGAAAAATGATCTTCAAGCTATGACTCATGCTAAATCCAATAATCTCCATCTTGAAAATCAAAAATTTCACAACCTCTCACTAGATCGTGATAATCTTCGTAGGAAGAATGAAGAGTTAAAAGGTATACTCCTTCCCCTTAAACTTTTTTTTTTTTTTTTTTTTTTTTTTTTTTTTTTTTTTTTTTTTAACTTAAACTTTTGTTCGCCCTTTAAGCTCTAAACCAAACGAATAATGGAGATATATCAGTTGGAATCAATTGTTGAAGAGGTTCGAGTTGAAAGAGATGCTTTGATGGAGCAATATAACTTCTTAAATAATCTTCATACATATGTCGTTGATCAAATAGATAATTTGTCTAAAGAAAACTTTGATTTAGTTCAAAGACAAGACTCATTAAGTAAAGACTTATCTCGCCTTTCTTACTCTTTGACTAAGGCTAATTTGGAGTTGGAAACTTTATCGATGAGAATGGGACCCTTTCTCAGGAAAAGCGATCTCTGCTAAACAAGGTCGCGACCTATTCGCAAGAATATGATGCTTGTCAAAAATTACGTGAAGAACAAGAGCAAACTATTCATACCTTGAAAAAGCAACTTGAAGAAATTATCACGCGAGAGAGATAAACTTATTCAAGCCCGTAAGCGTAATAACCTTAAGTCTAAAAGCAAACCAATTCAAGGATCAATGTTCCAAATTAGAAAAATCCAACTCTACTCTTGTGACCGAGAATTCTATACTTGTTTCGAATGAAAAAAGCTTGCGAGCTCGATTGAAAGGCCTAGTTGGAGATACATTTGATGATGCCATGGACTGTTTGGGGAATAATTTTGCAGCTTTTAATTCAAAGATCTTACTTCTCGAAGGAAGGTAGTCATATTATTTGACTATCTTAATCCATTAAGTATTCTAAAATCTTTAATTATCTTTAATCTTGTGCACTTGTTATGCAGACTCGAGAAGAAACTTCGCTCTACTATCTCCACACTCGGATCAGTTACTCTAGGATTCGCAAAGAAAATGGGTTACTCGCCGCCTCTCTTGCTCGTTCTCGCGACCGTGCGAACGAAGATTTGATTATATGTCTTACTTTGTAAAGACATAGATAGTAAGAATCGTCAAAAGGCGTTGCTTCGTCAATTCCCCTCAAAGTCAAGTCCTTGTGAATGAGATTTTATTGTCTAAGTCCCTTGATCCTCTTCATGTTGATCCTTTGGAAGTAAGTGATGATGAAGTCCCTGATTCTCCTAACAGTGATTATGACTATGAAAGCGGCGAAGATATCGCTGATATTGAAGTTGTCAACAAAGATCCGATCAAAAAAACTTCTCGATAAAAATCCACCAGGTGGCGAAAATGAAGGTCTTTGAAAACACTTCGATGAAAATCCACCGACCGGTGGTGAAGGCTGATAAAAGCAATGAAAGATCTCAACCATCCTCTCGTAGTTGATAATATTGATGTAGAGAATTAAACTTTCTTCGTGATTTGTCAAAACTTCTTTTGTTTGTAAGGATTAAGTCTTTGATCGAGTAATCCCCTTATGTTCTCCTTTTTCTCTTATTTAAGATGTTTGAACATAACCTCGCGAGCATGTTCGCTTGTTGAATCTTTTGTTAAGTAAAATCATCCCAATTGGGAATTTCACTTTATTTCTTCTTATTACGACAAGATCGCAGGCCGCCTTTACATTTTCATGTAATGACCCATTGACCTTGCCTTATCATTTTTGATGGTCTTCTAAGTTTGACCTTCCTAATTAAAGGTCTCACTCTGCCACCCTTTATTGCGACAAGGTCGCAGGACGTCTTTACACTTGCATGTAAAAACCCATTGGCCTTGTCTTATCAATTTTCTAGTATTTTTGCCTCTGCAGATATTTTGCTTGCGACAATATGACAGGCCTAAACTTTCTTGCGAAAGTAAAGCCCCATGACATTGTCTTCTTGCGACGAAATCGCAGGACGTCTTTACACTTGCATGTAAGGACCCATTGATCTCGTCTTACCCTCGCGTTAGTATTATTGCCTCAAAGCAGGATCATTGCACAAATATGACAAGCCTAAGTTTCCTTGCGAAAACAAAGCCTCGTGACATTTGCGTCTTTGGCACTTATCACTCCCCTAATGGAGGGTGCCGCCCTTATCCTCTCCCTAGGTTGCCCCTTCAAGGAGGCGTACATCGGCCATACAAGGCTAGCTCCTCCCATCCGGTCTTAACAACAACCGGTTGTTTTCGCAACCTCTTATCCCTTATACCTATAGAGTTTATGGTTACAAGGCTGCACCTAAGTGGAGTTTTCTTCGGTAGAGTGCGGATGCGCCAAGACTTGTCAAGAGTGGTAAGGAAGTTCCATGCTCCCCGCACTCTTGACTCAACCGTGTACCTCGGCGCCTTGATCATACGCCGACTCCTTGAAAGAGACCCTCGGTCGCCCAACCAGGGTATAACCTACATATATAGTTGGGAATCCAAGGTACCTCCTCCGGATAGGCTTTCATGGGCCCCAATTCGCATGACCCAGTTCCCGGGGCGGTGTAACCTTTTCCCTGAGCCATGTTTAAGAGATTCCCCCTTATATGACGCACTTTAGGTCTTACATTTTCCTCTTACGAAGTATAATTCGCGAACTAGGGTGTACGCCATAAAGGTTCGTCCCATTCATTCAATCATGTTTATTTATTCAGTCATTCGTTATCTCTTGCCATTCTGCTTGCGAGACATGCGTTGATATTTTGGTTTGAATTTTATTGATTTTCTCAGATTTCTTGCATTAAAGTACTTCATCTGACCCATTTTTATGGGTAATATTTCTTTAGATATAATCTGTTCCATGGCCTGCCCAATCTTTGTCCCATGTCTTTACCTTCAGGATCCATCAATCTATAAGCCCCTGTACCAACTACTTCTTTGATAATATAAGGTCCATCCCATTTTCTAGCCAGCTTGCCTCCATTTTCTCGCTGATATATTGGTGTCTCTCGCAATACCAGGTCCCATGGTTGAAATTCACGTATCTTCACACGCTTGTTATATTCTCTGGCCAATCTTCGTTGATAGTTCTCCATGTGTCGTAACGCCTTCTCCCTTTTCTCTTCTAATTCGTCCAACTTGATTAAAATGTTACCTGCACTAAGATTTTTCTCCCAAACTTCCTTTTTAGTTGTTGGGATCATAACTTCTGTTGGGAGCACAGCTTCAACTCCATATGTTAAGCAAAAAGGTGACATTCCAGTAGCTTCTCTTCTTGTTGTATTGTATGCCCATACTGCACCGGGTACTTGTTCGCACCATCCTCTATTGTGTCCTTCTAATTTCTTTTTCAATATATCCGCAATTGTTTTATTTGTTGCTTCCGCCTGACCATTAGCTTGTGGATATAGTGGTGTTGATTTCCCACATTTTATTTGAAATGCATTAAGTAACAACTCTATGTTTTGCCCTTCAAATTGTTTCCGTTATCGATACCAACCGTAAGGGAATCCCAAATCTGCATATAATATTCTCAAATATGAAAGTGAAAACGTCTTTGTCGCGAATGTGCTTTGTCCGCTTTCACTTCGCCCATTTTGTGAAATAATCCGTTGCGACAATTAAGTATCTTCTCTCGTCTCCGTTCTGGTAAAAAGGTCCCACTAAACCCCATTTTCAAAAGATATCTAAACCCCATTTTCCAAAAGGCCATACACTTTTGAAGAACTTAATGGTGCCCAGTGTGCTTCTAATCTATTTCTTAGTGCATGTATTTTCTTCCCATGTCTTTGACAATCTTCGCTCGCGGGGTTAATAAATAACAACGTCGCGAGGCGGTGCAGCATGACTAAAATAAATGCGTGAATAACTTGACACACCACAAGAGAAAGACATGGAACTGCTCTCGCGTCCTCATGCATATACGACCATTAGAATATCCTTGCGTTTTTGCTTTATATGCTAAAGATCTTCCAACCGATTGTAAGAAGAAGTGGGGAGACTATGATTTCCGGCATCTCCGCTATGCAACATCTTCAATATGATTTCTCCTCTTCCCTTGTTAAGCATCGATATTCCCACTCAAAATCTGAAGGTCCATCGAAAGATCGCCGATAAAGCACACCATCTCTTAATTCATAATTGATGAGGAGCGTTGCGTGCGAATTGATGAAAGAAAGCGTATTTTTAATTTGTGTGCTTCTAATCTATTTCTTGGTGCCTCCCCAACATTTCATCAAGTAAAGCGTGAAGTTAAAATGGTTTGAAGGTCCGCAAGGAACACAATCACATCATTCAATCATTTACAAGCCACATTCTCAACTCTTCGCGACTGTCTTTATCGCGACATTGTGGTATGTCTTCTACTAACATTGCATCCGCTTCTTGCCCTTCTTCTTTATTAATTGATGTGGTGCCAAAAGTGTTTAAGATGCCTCACTTGCTACCCCATTTTCCAAAAGCCACTTTTTGAAGAACTTAATGGTGCCCTAACTTCTTCCATCGAAGATAAATACCAAGAGGCAAGTATGGGAATGGAAAAGATGGAATATTGTTATTCATCTTAGATGAAAGAGTTATACATCAATAAAGAGATAGCCAATTATAATACAAGGAAGAACTGCATGTATTTTCTTCCCATGTCTTTGATAATCTTCTTCTTTTCAAGATTGTTGGGCGTCTTCTCTCAAGGTCCACAAAGGAAGATCTTCCAACCTATAAAAGAAGATAGAAAAATCCTTGACAAAAGGTCGGAGACACAACTCAGAGACTCCATTGAATGAATCCTTCATAAAGCGATTACACGTTTGCGGGAAGCCCCGAAAGCTAGGGGAGCATCTCCCATTCCTGATAAAAGATGCTAGATAACCGATCCATAGAAGAACCGATGGAATCTTCTTGGCGAGGATTCGCCCTCATGCATATACGACCGAATATCCTTGCGTTTTTGCTTTATATGCTAAAGGTATTTTGATATTCCTCGCAATGGGATCTGTCATCATGCTTGATATAAAGGCAAAAGCGTCTCGCAAGTCTGTTATTTCTCCTTGATATATGCCTCCACCTCATTTTTGGTATCTGTGCTGACAATTCTTCGACAAGCTTTCTATACTTTTGCAAAGATGGCTCATTTGTAGCGTATTTCTCTGTTATCTGGCGAATTGCTAATTGCGAGTCACTGGTAATCCTCACATTTTCTAACTTCATTTCTATTGCGAATCGCAAAGCATGTATTATGGCTTCATACTCCGTTTCATTATTAGTGGATTCAAACTCCAATCTAAAAGAGAAAGCTAATTTATTGCCTTACGCGAAATCACAACAATTCCCACTCAATTACCTTCTCCATTTGATGATCCGTCTACCAATATTTCCCACCTATCTGGTTCAGTTAACAAATCATTTGGGTCTCCATGCTCTTCTTCTACGTCCATCATTTCATCCACTGCTTCATCTTCTTCCAAAGGAAATTCTGCCAAAAAGTCTGCGACTACCTGTGACTTGGTTGAGGATAATATTTCATATTTGAGTTTATAATGGCTTATTTGGGCGTTCCACCTTTCTACTCTTCCCGATCTTTTTGAATTTTTCATTACTGATTCGATTGGTACTTTTGTTACCACCCTGATAATATGTGCTTGAAAATATATGCGAAGCTTAAATGTTGCATAGACTAACGCCAGGATTAGTTTTTCAATTTTCGAATAATTCCTTTCTGCGGCATTAAAAGTCTTACTGATATAGTAAATCGGTTTTTCTACTCCAAATCTATTCGCAGCAATCTGCAAGCTTAACGCGTGCGACGTTGTCGCAAGATATACCAACAATTCCTCTCCGGCTCCGCTTTTTGCATAATGGATACTTCCATTAGATGTTCTTTAATTCCCAGTAAAGCCCTTTCACATTCGTCTGTCCATTTAAACTTCGATCCCTTTTTCGGATCTTTGAAAAAATGTTTGCACTTATCGATGACCGCGAAATGAATCTTCCTAATGATGCTAATAATCCATTTAACTTTTGAACATCCTTTATTGTCGCAGTGTTGGCATATCGCGAACCGCTTTCACTTTCTCTCGGGTCGACTTGTATTCCTTCCTTTGATACTATATAACCCAAAAATTTTACCGATGCCACTCCAAGGTACATTTTTCCGGATTTACTTTGATGTTGAATCGCCTCATCTGTTCAAAGATTTCTCTCGGATCTTGTACATGGTTTTCTCGCTTTCTTACTTTTTACGAGCATATCATCTACGTACACTTCCGGTGTTTTATGTATCCATTCTCGCGAACACTTCTTCTACCATTCTTTGGTATGTTGCTCCAAAGATTTCGTAAACCAAACGGCATTTTTGTATAACAATATAACCCTCTTGGAGCGAAAAAAGCAAGATGCTCTTGGTCTTCCTCGGCGAGAGGGATCTGATTGTAACCTTTATACCCATCCAGAGATGATATTCTTTCATTTCCCGCTCGCTGATTCGACTAGTTGTGGGATATCTGGCAATGGAAAACTATCTTTAGGACAAGCTTTGTTTAAATCAAGAAATCTATGCAAATTCTTATCCCCTTTTTCTTCTTTGGGACTATAACCATATTTGCTATCCATTCAGGATACTTTGCTTTGGCTCGATGATTCCCGCATCTAGCATTTTCTCGCAATTCTTCTTCTATTTGGGGTGATAAGTCATTTGCAATTTTTCTAATTCTTTGCTTGAACGGCTTCACCCTTTTATCTATTTCCGCTTTGTGACAAGCTATCGATGGATCTATTCCAGGCATATCATCCATGTTCCACGCGAAGATATCCTTATAGTCTCATGCAACTCTCTGATCCTTTTTTTTTCCTCATCCGCTTCCATACTTGGTCCCAATCTTCAACATTTTGGGCTCTTCATTAGTTCCGACATTCACTTCTTTCGTTTGCTCTGCCGCGACGTAACTAGCTTGCGATTCTCCCATAGGGGTTGGTCCTCTCAACTCTTTCGTGAGTTCATTTTCTTCTCCCGAAATCTCGCTAGGTATCCCTTTTCCTTCCTTTGCTCTTATCATGTAAACTCTAAATTCTTCTTCTTTTTTAGTCGCTTTCGCCAGATTTTCATGCGATACTTTCGCTTCTTTGCTTGCTCTTCATGATATTTTATTTCAATTTGATAACAGATTCTTCCTTTATCCACATCTCCTCTAATCTCGCCGATTCCAGTTGGTGTGGGAAATTTGATACATTGATGAAATGTTGATGCTACATCTTTTATTGCATGTACCCATGGTCTCCCTAGCAATACGTTGTATGGCGATTCCATATCTACTACACACAAGGTTATTCGTGTCTCGATGTCTCCCAACAGAATTCGTATTTTTATTTCTCCTTTAACCTTTGTTATGGATTTACCAAAACCATGGATGTTGTAGGCCGTGGGAATCATTTCTTTATCTTTATAACCCATTTTCTTGTAAGCATGATAAAACATGATATTCACCAAGCTTCCCGTATCGATTAAAGTTCTATTTACTGTCCATGTTTGTGTTGCCTTTACTAATTCTTCTCCTTTGCACGCGTTTATTGTGATTACCAGTGGAGATGTGTGATTCAAATTTTCTTTAGATATTTCTGAAGCTGTGAACGTTATCCTTTGCTTTTCCCATTCTTCTAAAGGCGATGTCACCTCTCTATCTGTGATTTTCTTTCCTTCAAAATCCCGCTTGTGTATTCTTCCTTTGATATTTTCATGAAACTCATCAATCATTGTCTTTGTGTCTGAACTGTACTCCCTATCTTTCTCCTTTATCTCATCTAATTTAACATTTTCTTTTTCTTTCATTTTCTTGATTTGAATGATTCTGATTGCCTTCTTTCTTTCTTCAGTCCCTGTTTCTAGCGCCAATATGTAGTTGCAGGAAATCCCATAATACACCCCTCACTAAATTTTGTTTAACTAATCCATTCAAAAGATAATAGATGAACAATTATGAATGTTTATTAATAATTTTCTTCAAATGTTTACACCGGAAGATGGAATTACACTTAAGAACTTACCAACGTTCTCTCTGTTTCTCTCTCCTAATGACTTACTCTCCAATCCAAAAGGACCCCTCCCTACGACAGATTCACTCATCCCTTTATATAGGGTAATACATAGTGAATGACAGCTAAGCTGTCCTTTATTTTCGGGAATGTCTCGCGAAGTGTCGCAGGCGTACAAATATTCGTATTCGCAACGCTTCTTAACTTTCGCCAGATTTCATATCTTCCTATCGTCATCCAGTGCGTCATTCATATTAATCTTCTGCGGCTTACTCGTCATGTTGTTATCGGTCGCCTTTTCGGGTTGTCGTTATCGCGATATTCTGATCCTACAAATCTGTTTGGTAACAACTCTTTTCAACCAAGTGATGTGAGTTTGACACAAGGCTCTTCCGTTTATTCCAATAAAATCCTTTGTCAGGTCCTTAGATCTATCTAATAACAACTACCAAAGTAATTGTCAAGATTTTGCAATCAATACTTTTAATCACAAAGAATTGTATTGTTGTCGATCTACTCAATTAATCAATCCAATATACCACAAGGATAAACCGATTATAGCTGGATCCTCTTTAACCGAAACAAGTATTGTGCACACCAAAGATTATGAACCCAAATTAGAAATCTTTTTCGTCGTCAAATCTTCTTAGATCTTCAATAAACACCTGCACATAATCAACTTGAATCTCTTGTGATCAATCACGCACAGAACGGAGTCTATTAACAATGGATTATCACAAGACGTCTTTAGATCTACAAACTGTCTAAAGATCCCCGTCGAAACTTCGATCTAGTTTGAGTGAATCTTATATCAGAAAAAAAGATTCTCAAGCATAAAAAAACTAGGTGCAATCAAATTTCAACAACCGTTAGTTAATCAAATCAATCGAAAACTAATAATAAACCGCAATTATCTAGTTTCCCACCAACGGTACTAATAGAGCTTCTCAATCCCAAAGAAGTTTTTAAACCGAGCGGCCGTAAGAGATTTCGCCTAATTAGGTTACTTTACTCTCTGAATAGGCGGCTCCACCAAGAATAACACAACTAGGTAGTTTTGCTGGTTTCGAGGATTAGTTTGCTAGAAATGCAAACTTTGATATTTATAGACCAAGGAAGTTTGAACACCAAGGAATTTCCAAAACCAAAAATATTCTCAAGATATGCAATATATTTCCAAATTCGGTTTCCATAATTCCTAGAAATGCTTTGTCCAAACTAGGCCTGCACATCGGCCGGTCGGCCCGGTTTTTTGGCGATACCGACCACCGAGCCGACCAGGTGCCGGTTCTCAAATTTTGAGCCGCGGCCGAGTCGACCATCACTCGGTTCGGTTTTAAACCCATCCGAGTCGGCTCAGTTCGGTACCGGTTTTAAACCGTCTCAGAACTGTAATAAGTATTTCTGCAGTTTTAGACTTCGTTTTTTACAAAACACAAGGCATTTTCCTGCAATTCTTGATATTTTTCCCTGCAACACCCATGCATACTAACATAACAAGTAACAACATAAGCATAATTAACATAAGTTCTTTAAAACAAAAACAACAAAGTTACCGAGCTTTGAGTCTGACATAAACTGATAAAGATTTTTCAAAGTTACTGAAACTAGCCAACTACTTAAGTTCTTCAAGACTTTAACTTACATAACTATGTACATAACATAACCGAAGGAAAATATTGAGATATTCAAAGATTAACATAAAGTGTTAAAAGCAGCACTTCCATAATCAAGCATCTGGTACTGGACAAGCATCATGTCTGCAACAAGATCTGAACTTCAACAATCATTAATCAAGCATCATTGGATCATAAAAATCCTTTGGTACTGGACAAGCACCAAATATTGCTGCAACAAGCCAACAAGCAATACTTTAAGTTAATAATAACTTCGAAGTTCGAACTGACAAGTAAAGAAACAAAGAGAAGAAAAAGAACCAACAGATTACAATTCATCAACATTTCCCTACTGTCAATAAAAGTTTGCAGACTCAAACAAAAGTTTGTAATCGATTGGAAAAATCCAAAACAAAGATTGCAGACTCAAACCGGTTATCCCCACAACTTGATTTGGTTCTTCCATATTTTTCCTGTTACAAATTGTTTATGGGTGAAAACTATTTCTGTCGGTTTTGGTAATTTGGGGTGTGTGGATGAGAAATGAGTCTAAACCTTAAACAAATGCACTGCACGGGAGTGCTTGTAGATTCGAGAAATCAATCTGTGCAAATCCGGCCTAAACCAAGAAATGGCCGTTCCAGACTTGTTTCGGTCACAAAGTGAAGGAGATGGGGTTGATCTTAGGGAAGGAAGAGAAGAAGGTGTTGACATTGTGAAGGTGTTGGCTATGTATGACTTGTATCAGAAAGCTGAACTGGCTTGTAGGATGTAAGCTATCAGTTCCGGTGTTTGAATACGATGGTATCAACACTTGCCTCTATTGTCTTGACTTGTTCTTTTTTTGGAAATAGGGAGGAGAACCTATTTATACAATTCATTTGAGCCTTATTCACGTCTCTCGTGGGAAGTGGAGGAAGTGGAGTGATGGAGTAGTGGAGTTGTGTGTTAGTATTACACGACCGGTGTTGCCCACTTCTCCCGTCATCTCTAACCGTCCATGACTTCCCCGACACGTTCTTGTGATGGCGCGTTGCACGCCGCACGCCGTAAACCGCCGCACCAATACCCCGCATGTATCCCCCAATTTGTGACATGATTGATGTCTCGAGTGTGTGGATCGTGGGACCCACAGTGAGGCGTCATGGTGATCACCACCCGTCGATACTTGTGAAGTATCGTATGTATTCTATGCGAGTCTTTGCATCATGGTGTGGTGATCACCATGACGCCTCACTGACCAATTAACTCCTGACCAGGGTTGTATAACCAAGCCGGTGAAGTTGGACGGACGAGATGATCTTTGAGACACTCATCTGCGACCGTTGGTGAAATTAGGGTTTTTGAAGAGGTGCGCAAGCATCACTCTTCAGCTTGGCCGAATCCAAGCTTGGGATACAATTTTGGCAGGGCCGATCGTGCATGTGTGTAGACGACATGACGGTATAGGCGCCCATACCTCATTGTCTCGTGAAACTGTGATCTAGGCCACTCAATTTGTCCTGCGGGTTGAGTGGTCGAGATCGATTTGCAACAGAAATCTGGTGCCGCAAAAGCCGCGCATCATGCCCACTTCGGGCGCGCGTTTCAAGACGACCAAGCTTGATCGGTCTTGGTCGATTAGTCTGGTATATAGACGGCGAGCTGGTATACACGTCCATATCTTAATATCCCATAGAAACGTGATCTAAGCCACTCAATTTGTCCGACAAAGTTGAGTGGTCGAGATTAGTTTGCAATCGGGAGGTGAGACCATACCTAGTCCGGGCGTGCGAATCGAGGCAAACAGGCATGATATGCCTTGGTCGATCGGGTGTGGAAATAGATGGGCCCACGGTGGTCATGTTGATACGCACCGGACCTGCTTAGTCTAATCCTGGACCCTTCATTCGTGCAGGAGAAAATGGACGCTCGTGATTGTTCAAACCCTAATTATGGTTTCACCGGCCGTACGTCATGCCTTGTTTGGGCGCACGAACTGGAACGACCAACTATAGTTGGTCCTGACCGATCGGCCATGTATGTAGGCGGCCCCACGGTGTTTGTGTTGACATGCTATGGGCCCTTTGAATCTACATCTACACCCTCCATTTATGCCTGCGAAGATGGATGGTTGAGACTGTTTTGCGATACATGTAATGTGCCGCAAATCCTAATTTAGGGTTTTTCGTCCATATTGCTTTGGCTTGGACGGTTTGGCAAGCTATGCCACCCTTTTGGGGAGACCGACCATGCGGGTCCCACGTTGGGTCGGTAGTGAATATTCCAATACTTGCTTGGGGTCATGGATTCAATCTAAGCCATCCAATCATCTTTGGTGAAGTTGGATGGTTGTGATTGTTTCTGAGACTGATATGGACAGTCCAGGTTCAAAAATGCTCAATCGGGCTAGTATAACACACCGAGAGATGTATTCTCAATCGGGCTAGTATAACACACCGAGAGTTGTATGCTCAATCGGGCTAGTATAACACACCGAGAGTTGTAGGCTCAATCGGGCTAGTATAACACACCGAGAGTTGTAGCCTGTACGGGTATTTCGTACATGCTTCATTATTAATGCTTGAGGTTCGTGTTTGCTCTGCTAAGAATGTCGCACCTGGTAATAAGTACAGAAATACAAGGCTGGTTATGCATTAATTAATAATGTAGTAAATTCACTGGGTATATGGGATTGTTGCCACATGCTCCAACCTGGATGAATTTTGTGTATTTAATTCACAGAATCTCTGGGATTGTTGCCACATGCTCCATTCTAGGTGAATTAGTAAAGTGAAGAAGTATTCATCACTTATTAATGGCTTTATCTTTTGCAAGATGTTAGCGCATAATTTTGTCTTTTACAATTTTAGCCTTAAATGAAAATCCACCATCAACATTAAGTCCCCTGCCTAGCACATGATGGTTATATTGTCGTGGGGTAGGCATGAGATGGTGACATATACAACATAATAAAACAAGATAAAGGAAGTCTACCTGGAGGGATTCTGACCAATCGTGGGCAATCCTCCATGCGTGCGTGACCACAGGCCTTGATGGGACCGGCTTCCTCCCTTAGGTGTTTGAGCTATGAATAAGATTCTTCTTCTATCGGGATTCCCAGCGTGGGTGCTTACACACTGCTGGTTGAATCGCTCGTATCCAGATGCTCCCCCGATTTTTGATCAGGGTTCAAAACAAAGCCTGACTTGGTCGGTGTTGAATCCCCATATATCGGGCAGGCTTCGCCGTAATCGTTTTAATCTTCCTTTAGGGTTTCTTCAGCATATATGCATGTGTAGATATTTTGAACCACTTTTATGATTTTGCAATAGGTTTTCTCGAAGAAACTCCGTTTTCTCATCATGTCGAACAACAGTGGATCGTCTTCTTCATACCATCCAGGATCTTCCGTTAAACGTGCACGGCCTGCGTCTGAGCTTCATGATGAATCTCCTGCTCGTGTTCTCCGAGTCAAGAAGATCATACCGGTTCGTCTCCTTTTCCTTTTCTGAACAATTTCTTGTTCTTCATAATGATCAGGTGAATAATCGTCTCCTTCTTGCAGAGATACCCCATCGGAACATGTGTAACAGTTATCGATGATGACGACTTAACCAGTCCTCTTCCTTCAAAATCAAACACGCCTACCCTTGTGGACCTCGAGGATGCTGATCTGGGTATCTCATCTTATGAATACCCCAATGCAGGTTTTTCATTCGATGTTCGCATGAAATGTTTATCCTCCAGCTACCGAGATGTCGGTGGATTCTTGGTGCGGAAGGAGTTTGTGCCTTTGTACGCAAAGTTATGGAGAAAGTACGGCCATATCGCAACCAGGAATGTGGTCCGGCACTGTTCATCTGCTTTGGTCACCACGGTAAACTGCCTTCTTCCCATGATTGCTGAGATGGAGAATATTTCTATCCGCAACGTTGCCGAATCAAGCCTCGAAAAGTGGGAGAATATGGTATCTACCTGTGAATCCATGAAGTTCAACGTGGTCTGGTTGCGGCAGCGTCTTGATATCATCAAGGTTGATCGAGCTGGTATCCTCGTAAATGTTGTTCCTACTGCGAAAGCTATCTTGGAAGAGGATAAGGCTCTGGATGCGGAATCAAAGAAGCTAGAGCAGGCAATACATGACTTGAAGAAAAGGACAGAGAGATATCAAGCTAGACTGGAGATGATGCTCTCAAGGAACTATAATCTGCTAGATGGCCTCCTCTAAGTCGCATTCAGCTGTCTTCCCTCATTGTTAATGACGTTTATGTCAAAAAGTTTTCTTTTGAACATCTTTGCGGAATAAATTGCATTGGTTTTATGATTGGTGAAACGGGTTTTTTCATTAATGCATCTTTGAATATATTTGATGATTCAAACATGTAATGAAAATAAATGCCTGCATTATAGCGTCATAAGACAGAGCAGAAAATGGTCAAGCATGATATGCCTTGAGCCATTTTACATTGATGACCGCTTCCAGCATGCCTCCGTCCACCTTAATGATCTTGTAGTAGCCAGTATTGTAAGCCTTGGTGACTGTGTAAGGACCTTCCCATTTCGGTGAGAATTTTGGTGCGGACATGTATTGTTGGATGTGCTTGGCCGTTTTCAAGACTAAATCTCCCACTTTGAAAACACGTGGTTTCACGGTTTTGTTGTATGCCCTGAAATTCTATTCCGTACACCCGAGTGTGTTCTTCTCGCTTTGTTTCTTCGAAATCCAGTGTCTAACTCCGCTACTCTAGAGTTAGAGGCTTCACTCGTTCAGTGTATCCCAGCTGCGGCTGTAATCCTGGCTGACGGGATTTTGATCTCTGCTGGGAGAATTGCGTCCGCTCCGTAAACAAGTGAGTATGGGAAAACTCCAATGGAGCTTCTGGGTGATGTCCGTTATGCCCATAGTGCCATTGGTAACTGGTCATGCCATTTCCTAGGATTGTCGTGTACTGTTCGACTGATGATCCGGATCAATGTCTTGTTGGTACTTTCAGCTTGTCCGTTCCCTTGAGGATAGTAGATGGTGGAGAAGACCTGTTTAATGCCATACTCTTCAAGTAACTCTCGTACATGTTTATTGGCGAAGGGAGTGCCATTATCAGTGATGATATGCTTAGGCACACCAAAACGACAAATGATATGTTCTTTAATGAAAGCCGCAATCGTTGCTCCTGTAATTCCTCGCAGGGGAATGGCTTCTACCCATTTGGTGAAGTACTATGTCGCGATTATGATGTATTCGTGCTGCTTCGATGATGGCGGATTGATTTTCCCGATAATGTCCAGTCCCAGTGTAAAATGGCCATGGACCGCTTATCGAGTGCAAAGGGGTGGAAGGCACGTGAACAAGGTTCCCATGAATTTGGAATTTGTGGCAGCTTTGTACAAAAGCGGCTGCGTCATCCTCCATGGTCGGCCAATAATATTTCTCGTGTATCTGGAGAAACAGTTTCCTCTTCCCTTGATGTTCCCCTTCATGTGTTTCCTTCAAGATGACTGGGATTTCTACCCACCTGTGCATCGTAATAGATCACCTCCGAAGCTCTTGCGATACATGATCCCTTCGTGGAATACGAACCGCTTGGCCTTTTGCTTTATCTTGATGGCATCCTTTTGATTGGCGTGTTGCTCCGTCACGAGATAGCTAATGTATGGCTCTCTCCAGTCCCAGTGTGGTTCACATTAAAAACTTCCAATTGATGTGACGATGCTTGGCAATTTGAGCAGATTTCTCGAGTAGTCCGGATTGAGTCTCCATCTCCTCGCCGCAATAGCCCAGGCGTTGAAGTCGTCGGTAAAACGTTACCACCAGTGATTGTCCACAAATTTCATTGTGAACACGATTTAGCTGTAGTTATGCTTCGTCATCCCCAATACATCTTGATAGGGAACCATCCGGGTTTCGATAATACAACATACCCTGAAGCATGAAGAAGTTCTGCAGGGTTTTGAGACTGACCTTTCCTTGGGAGAGTGAGCTGTTGAGCTCTTGAATGATCGGAGTTCGCCAATCGTCAGTCTTGGTGTCTTTGTATTGTGATAGCCATGTCGATTCTAAGGTTCTCCTCTTTACTGTCAGGGTTTCTTCCAAACCTTCGAACTTCAATTTGGAAGCCAGTGTTGCTATACAATCGGCGTATTTGTTGTTGTTGCGACCAACATGGGTTATGGTTGCATCGGCAAAATAGTTTAGTAACCTTTGTGCTTCTGATCGGTATGGAGCTAGCGTTACTTCCTTCAGTGCGTATACTCCATTCATCTGATTCACCAGTAACTTGGAGTCACCTGTTATCTCCAGACGCGTGACTCCTGCTTGCTTAGATATTGACAGCCCTATGAGGAAGGCTTCATACTCAGCTGAGTTGTTGGTGCATTCGAAGTCCAGCTTGAAGGAGTGTGAGAATACTTCCCCAGTTGGAGATACTAATACCACACCCGCTCCTCCAAAGATATCTGCTAGGGTAGCAGAGCCATCAAAATACAAGAGCCACACTTCTTCTTCCAAAACAGTAGATGTCCTGGAAATTCTCCAGAAGATCCTCGTGTAGCCCTGTAGTGCCTTCTCCAGGGAATGCTGCTAGTAAGTCTGTTACTGCTTGACCATTGATAGCTCTAGGTGACATACAAGTTATGTCCAACTCTGACATTTGGAGAAGCCACTTGCCTGTCCTTCCCGTCAAGACCGGCTTTGAAAGTAAAAACTTTGCAGGATCAGATTTAGACACGAGTTTCACCTTATTGGATAGTAGGTAATGCCTAAACTTCTGAATGGAATGGATCAAAGCTAAACATGCTTTCTCCGCTTTGGGATATCCGAGTTCAACATCTCTTAATATTGACTCGAAATAGTATATGGGATGTTCGATTCCCTCGTCGTCTTCCTGAGCGAGTAGAGACCCTACGGCGGTGTCACTGAAGGCAGTGTAGAGACACAACGGCTTCCCTTGTACAGGAGACTTCATGATGGCTGGAGATGACAGTATTCGTTTAATATTTCGAAAAGCTTCCTACTGGGTTGCGGTCCAAACGAAGCTGGCTCCTTTCTTCAGCAAGGGGGTGAATGAGGCGGTAAGTTGGGCTAGTTCAGGTATAAAACGTCGAATGTAGTTCACCTTGCCCATGAAACTCTGTAGTTCCTTCACAGTTCGTGGAGGCGGCATTGTGAGGATAGCCTGAGTCTTGGACGGATCTACCTTAATCCCTTCTGCAGTCACTTGGAATCCCTAAATTTACCTGAAGAGACACCGAAAGCACATTTCAATGGATTCATCTTCAACTTGTATTCTCGACACCTCTCAAATACTTGCCGTAAGACGTTGGTGTGATCTGCTCGGGCCCTTGACTTGACCACGATATCATCTACATAGTCTTTTACTTGTTTATGCAACATGTCGTGGAAGATTTCCGTCATAGCACGTTGATACGTTGCCCGGCGTTCTTTAAACCGAATGGCATAACAGTATAGTAAAAATTGCCAAGAGGGGTTCGGAAGGTCAGTCTTACTTGCATCATGCTCATACATCCTTATCTCGATTGTAGCCATTGTAACCATCCATGAAGGAGAACATGCCGTGTCCGGTGGTGGCGTCTACTAACATGTCGATGTTAGGCAGAGGAAAGTCGTCCTTGGGGCAGCACTTGTTCAAGTCTCTAAAATCCACGCAGCACCGAATCTATCCATTTTTTTTCTTTACTGGGACCACATTAGCTAACCAGGTCGGATGATGAATAGGTCTGATGAAGCCAGCAGCTAGCAACTTCTGAATTTCGTTCTTGATTTGTTCTTCCACTTCGTGTATGAATTGCCTTGGAGATTGTTTGATTGGCTTGGATCCAGGTATGACATGTAGGTGATGGGTGACCAATTTTTTATCTGGACCAAGCATTTCCTCGTATGTCTAGGAAAACACATCTTGGTACTCCTTGAGTAGTTGGACAAGACCCGCACGTTCGTCCACGGACAGAGTTGAACTGATAGAGACAGGCCTGGGAGATTTTTCATTCCCGATGTTAATAGTCTTGAGCTCGTCAGTCGTGGAGTTGGTGCCATCTTGTAGCTGTCGTGGGGCGTCCAATACCTCCTCTTGTGTTTCTTCGTTCTTGCAGCATTCAATTGGGCGGAGAGACTGGGTAATTGCTAACAGCGGCGCCGATATATTGTATTCCCCTTCTGATCACGGCTTGCCTCGAAAGTGCGTTCCCTTTTGGTGTGGGCATGGGTTGAAGCTTCTCCGGGTAAAGATGGACGCCTCGTCAGAGAAGGTGTGTCGTAGTGTTTAGACCCCAGTGATGCAAGTCGGTCTTCTTCCTAGATTGAAGCCCACGTGGGTAGTGGGGTGCACAGGATTTTGTCTGACCTTCCCTGCAGAGTTTCTTTTGGCTCGAACAGTTCCACTCCGCATATTGGTGCGTACGGAGACAATGATGTAGGAATACGAATGACTTCCTCATTTAGGATGGTCTTCAGGCACTGGTGATACGTTGAAGGGATGACCTTATTGTCATGAAGCCACGGTCTCCCTAGTATCATATGGTAGTCCGGCTCCTTTTCTATGACTTCAAATTTCACTTTTGACTGAACGGGTCCTACTGATAAATTCAGATTGACATACCCGTATGTGCTGGTCTGGTTTCCTTCGAAGTCCGTCATTGTGGTGGGCTGTCGTACAATCTTGCATGGGCTAACCTTAGATGTCCTGAGAGTCTTGAGAGTAATCACATTCGAAGATGCTCCTGTGTCGACGAGAGCCCTCCTGAACTCTGAATCCTTGATACGTGCGGTAACATATAGGGCCCGATTATGACCTTCCTCTGCCATCATGTCGTCTTATGTAAATGTAACATTATTTACAGATGCTTCCGATGTAGTTAGGATTTTTGGAAGTGAAGGAGTCAGGTGTACGTCCAGAGCTATTTTATTAATTACAGCAAACGTCTCTGCCCGTTGATTCTTCGAGAGGTGCAAGAGTTCACACAAGCTTTCCACTAGAGATGCCGCTTCCTGATCCACTGGTCTCTCGGTTCGTAGTAAAGTTGTTGAGGTGGTCCTAAGACCAACCATCTCGAAATTGATTGAATGGTATTGAATAAATTGACTTTAAAACCGAGAGATTAACCTTCCGCTATGGTCGCCAATTGTTTATGGGTGAAAACTATTTCTGTCGGTTTTGGGAATTTGGGGTGTGTGGATGAGAAATGAGTCTAAACCTTAAACAAATTCACTGCACGGGAGTGCTTGTAGATTGGAGAAATCAATCTGTGCAAATCCGGCCTAAACCAAGAAATGGTCGTTCCAGACTTGTTTCGGTCACAAAGTGAAGGAGATGGGGTAGATCTTAGGGAGGGAAGCGAAGAACGTGTTGAGATTGTGAAGGTGTTGGCTATGTATGACTTGTTTCAGAAAGCTGAACTGGCTTGCAGGATGTAAGCTATCAGTTCCGGTGTTTGAATACGATGGTATCAACACTTGCCTCTATTGTCTTGACTTGTTCTGTTTTTTGGAAATAGGGATGAGAACCTATTTATACAAGTCATTTGAGCCTTATTCACGTCTCTCGTGGGAAGTGGAGGAAGTGGAGTGATGGAGTAGTGGAGTTGTGTGTTAGCGTTACACGACCAGTCTTGCCCACTTATCCTGTCATCTCTAACCGTTCATGACTTCCTGACACGTTTTTGTGATGGCGCGTTGCACGCTGCACGCTGTAAACCGCCAGACCAATACCCCAGTATGTATCCCCCAGTTTGTGAGATGATTGATTTCTCGAGTGTGTGGATCGTGGGACCCACAGAAAGTAGCATGTAATGCTAGATTAAATAACTAAGTTATTTAGGAAGTCGATACTTGTGAAGTATCGTGTGTATTCTATGACAGTACTTGCATCATGGTGTGGTAAAGTGACGGGTGGTGATCACCATGACGCCTTACTGACCAATTAACTCCTGACCAGGGTTGTATAACCAAGCCGGTGAAGTTGGATAGACGAGATGATCTTTGAGACACTCATCTGCGACCGTTGGTGAAATTAGGGTTTTTGAAGAGGTGCGCAAGCATCACTCTTCAGCTTGGTCGAATCCAAGCTTGGGATACAATTTTAGCAGGGCCGATCGTGCATGTGTGTAGACGACATGACGGTGTAGGCGCCCATACCTCATTGTCTCGTGAAAGTGTGATCTGGGCCACTCCATTTGTCCGGCGAAGTTGAGTGGTCGAGATCAATTTGCAACAGAAATCTGGTGCCGCAAAAGCCGCGCATCATGCCCACTTCGGCGCGCGCGTTTCAAGACGACCAAGCTTGGTCGGTCTTGGTCGATTAGTCTGGTATACAGACGCCGAGCTGGTATACACGTCCATATCTTAATATCCCATAGAAACGTGATCTAAGCCACTCAATTTGTCCGGCAAAGTTGGGTGGTCGAGATTAGTTTGCAATCGGGAGGTGCGACATGCCTAATCCGGGCGTGCGAATCGAGGCAAACATGCATGATATGCCTTGGTCGATCGGGTGTGGAAATAGATGGGCCCATGGTGGTCATGTGGATACGCACCGGACCTGCTTAGTCTAATCCTGGACCCTTCATTCGTGCAGGAGAAAATGGACGCTCGTGATTGTTCAAACCCTAATTAGGGTTTCACCGGCCGTGCGTCATGCCTTGTTTGGGCGCACGAATTGGAACGACCAACTATAGTTGGTCCTGACCGATCGATCATGTATGTAGGCGGGCCCACGATGTTTGTGTTGACATGCTCTGGGCCCTTTGAATCTACATCTACACCCTCCATTTATGCCTGCGAAGATGGATGGCTGAGACTGTTTTGCGATACATGTAATGTGCCGCAAACCCTAATTTAGGGTTTTTCGTCCATATTGCTTTGGCTTGGACGGTTTGGCAAGCTATGCCACCCTTTTGGGGAGGCCGACCATGCGGGGCCCGCGTTGGGTCGGTAGTGAATATTCCAAACCTGTTTGGGGTCATGGATTCAATCTAAGCCATCCAATCATGCTGGTGAAGTTGGATGGTTGTGATCGTTTCTGAGACTGATATGGACAGTCCAGGTTCAAACATGCTCAATCGGGCTAGTATAACACACCGAGAGATGTATGCTCAATCGGGCTAGTATAACACACCGAGAGTTGTATGCTTAATTGGGCTAGTATAACACATCGAGAGTTGTAGGCTCAATAGGGCTAGTATCACACCGAGAGTTGTAGCCTGTACGGGTATTTCGTACATGCTTCATTATTAATGCTTGGAGGTTCGTGTTGCTCTGCTGAGAACAACACTCAGTCGTCATGCCGCACCGGTAATGACTACAGGAAATACAAGGCTTGTTATGCATTAATTAATAATGCTGTAAATTCACAGGGTATATGGGATTGTTGCCACATGCTCCAACCTAGATGAATTTCGTGTATTTAATTCACAGAATACTGGGATTGTTGCCACATGCTCCATTTTAGGTGAATTAGTAAAGTGAAGAAGTATTCATCACTTATTAATGGCTTTATCTTTTGCAAGATGTTAGCGCATACTTTTGGCTTTTACAATTTTAGCCTTAAATGAAAATCCACCATCAACACAAATAAAAAGCACAATTAAAAACAGAAGTGATGAATACAAAAAGGGTATCCAATAAAAATATCTCTAATTCGTGTTCATAAACATGGAATAGATGATCAAAACGTATTACATACAAAAAAATAGAACGAAAAATCAAGAAACCCTAATATTTATAAACCTAGGGTTTCATTCAAAACCCCAAATCTGATTTATGTATAACAAATTAATAACTAACAAATCAATAACTAACAAATTACAAGCTATGTAAACTTAGGGTTTCATTTCAAACCCCAAATCTGATATATGTATAACAACTAACAACTAATATAAACCTAGGGTTTCATTAAAACCCCAAATCAACCTGTAATTGATATCATAGCCACAACAAATAACAAGTAACAATCAAACAAAGAAAAGAAACAAACATCAAATGATTTAAATCAAACACTCACAACATTCGATACATATATGAAGAAGAAAACAATGAAAATAATTAGATTCTTTGACTTACAGTTGTTGTGTTCGTTGGTAATGGTAACTTGGTGGTGATAAATCATGAATGAAAGGGTGAGACTCTGAGAGTGAACACTGAGAAGATCTGAAGAAGAAGAGAAGCGGCCCCTCTCTAGAGAAACTGAGAAAGAAATGAAACTGAAAAGAAAAAGAAAAATGAGGTTTTATTGTTAGGGTTAGTAAAATTGAGGGTTAGGATGAGGATAGGTATGGAAATGGAAGGCTATGATTGATCGGTTGTATTTGGCTCGGCTCGGCCGGCTAATTTACTCATACCGTGTACCGAGCCAACTAGGTGTCGATTATGTTTTTAGATACCGTCACCGGCCGTGGGACAATCGGTGCGGCGCGGTTTCGGCACGGTTCTTCCAGTTTCGGCACGGCATCTCGGCCCGACCGGTTTCTTGTGCAGGCCTAGTCCAAACATTGACCGAAAATCTCTTAGAAAATCTCCAACTAGTAAATGCACATTACTAATCTTTATTCTCCAAAAATAAAATTAAAAACCTTAATTAAAAGATTTTCAACTTATTTTTCGATCCGGGATTCTCCTTTAGCTATTAAGGAATATCTTTGAACAATAAAAGATAAGCGTTACTGCACATGTTCAAAGTATGTCGACATCTTAACTCAGTAAATCATCTTTCATATTTACTATCTTGGAATCGATTTTCCACACTTCCAAACAAGTTTAGAATTGGTTCATCTGAATTCCAAGAACTATGTGATTGATCAAGAACACTCAATCACCAATCATGGGTTTCACGGTTCTAACAAAACAAGTTTCGGTTCTACCTCCATGTGAGTACTAGATTTAGTCACACTAGCTTTCCAAAATTCGGTTGACTAGGTACTAGGATCGGTTCCCACATATATATGGTATCTAACTTGTATTTGTTATACATGTCCATAGGATCGGTTCCCAATATCTAAAAACGTGTTGCACATGTTCATAGGATCGGTTCCCAATATCTAGAAACGTGTTGCACCTCTTACAAGGATCGATTCCCCTCTTGTGATTGGTTGCACCTCTTACTAGGATCGGTTCCCCTTTGCCTAGAGTTGGTCATACCAATAACACTAAATCGATCATACCATATTAGGTGATTACTTAAGATCGGTTTCACTAATAAAATTCATACCAATACAAAAGTCAGGCCTTGTGAATAGTTTTACCAAGAACATAAACAAGTCATGAGCGGTTATAATAATCACACATATAGGTATTTCAAAAGATATGCAATGAATAACAATACTAATAAGCCTAGTGATTTCCCTTTCAATTCACAAAACAAGTTCATGAATTTACTTCCTTTAAACGAATGAAAAACATTGTTTCCTAGGATGAAATCTTCACCTCATACCCATACATAATCACAATAGCATTCAAACGATTATGTTGATGTTTTATATACAAATCAAAAGATAAGTGTTATACTTCGTATTGTATTCCTTAATACTACGTCTAACTAGAGTATAATCATTCATGCTTCGCAGTTATGTTTTCAATATGCACGACTTGAAAGATACGTTAGGGAATGAAAAATTTCAAGTCAAATATCACTAACCTCAAGTGTAAGGATGATGTCGTCGTTGTAGCTCCTTACTTCTTCACTTCTTCAAGTCTTCGTAATACTTGTAATGTCTCATATCCTAATACTTTCAAGCTAACATATACGAATTTGACTCTTGTACATAATCAAGCGACTCTTTAAATGAGTTTTGCTTCAAATATGAAAACCAAACTTGACATACCAACGCTTGGTGGGTTCAACCGAGCTATGCTCTAACACGTATAGCTATGTAGACTTTCACATTATACACATTTGATATTTCGAGTTGAGTTTAACTCGCTTATATCTTTCTCGAAATATGTGCTAGAAAGCTTTTTGCTTTAATTACATTCATCATTATTCTTGACGAAAGTCAAAAGATGATCATGTGAAAATCGCCTTGTAACATCTTACATGATTTGTGTGAGATAGTCATTTGATGTAGACTCAGAATGTTTCGTATTGATCATTCGATCACTTGAAAATTTCTTATAATCTAATAGTTTGTGTGATACAGTTATTGCCGTCTTCTAAGAATGTTTCAATGATTGAAATAGGAGTTTAGAACAATTAACCAACGTCTGGATATATCACAGTATGCATACATGTATGCAAACTGTTGTAAGAATGATTCAAGTTCGGGAACCAAGTATGCATACCCGTATGCGAACGGTTTTAATTGTCAAAGTCCGGGAACTAAGTTTGCGTACCCGTTTGCAAATTGTTTCACCTGAATTCAGTCCGGAACGACAGTATGCGTACCCGTTTGCGAACTGTCGGGGAGGATCAAGTTCGAAACTTAAGTTTGCGTACCCGTTTGCAAACTTATGAGGTTAAGTTCTAAAATCGGTTAAGTATGATTTCATACTCATGAATATATTTATAAATTAAGGAATGCAATCTTTGCAAACCGTGGCTATAATGTTCATGAACTGATTCTTTTGAATCAATCCGATTTTGCTTCAATTGTGTCTTGTATACTCTTATAAGAATATAAACAATTGAACAACTCTCTGAGTAACACAATTAGCTTCATTTGATCTAGAAGTGTTAAGATGAACATGGTTAATACAAAAGTGTTCATATGGCTAACTTCGGTTAACTGTTATTGAACCAACTCAATATACACGTTTAGGTACGGTTACCCATATCTAAATGAAGGTATATTAATTTCATTTGTGTGTAACAAGCTAAGACCATCTAACGGTGCAAACTTAGTTTAAATCTTAAATCAAGTTTTCATCTAACAATGAATATTGATTGCTTTGTCTCAAAGTTATTGTAGGATCATAATATCGCAATGTACAAGGCTCGCGAGATTAATAAACGACGGTGTCGCGAGGGAGTCGCAGGGAGCTACAATAAACGACGCGATGAATAACGACACCCAAAACAATTGGAAGACACAAAACCTGGCGAGAGTTAAGAAGTGTCGCGAGAGTGAATGTTTGTGCACCTGCGACACTTCGCGAGACATTCCCGAAAATAAAGGGTAGTTTAGCTGTCATCCACTATGTATTACCCTATATAAAGGGGCTAAATGAGTCTGTAGAGGAGAGATCTTTTGGGAATTGTTAGGCAAGTCATTAGGAGAGAGAAAGTTTAAGAGTGTTTTAACTTCTAAGTGTAATTCTATTCTCCTGTGAAAACACTTCATGAATTCAATCAATAAATGTTCTTGATCTTACATCTTCCAATGGATTAATTAAGCAAAATCGAGTAAGGGGTGTAGTGTGGGAAATCCTGCTACTACATATGCGCTAGAAACATGGACTGTGCAGAGATTGACGTAGAAATTGGAAGGAATTTGGACTAACAGAGAAAAGATTTGGAGAAGATACTCAAGAATTCATTGGAAAAGAAAAATGGCTAGAAGAAGAAATGTACAAGGGCAACCAACGATTGTAAGAAGAAGTGGGAGACTTGCTGGAGAAAGGAGGAATGAAACAGGAGAATCGTCAGGGATGAATATGAGAAACGATGGAGAAGATCAAAATCAACCACCGATCTCCCCAGTAGCAAACGCGGCTGAGGATTATGATAGAGTAAGTGTACATACTTGGAGATCTGATTCTGAAGACGAGATAGAAGAGGAGCAAAAGTGGTGAACAATGGACAAGGAGAGCAAGGAATGAATGGAGAAAACGAAGAAATCGCAGCATTAGAAAGATTGAGGCAAACAATACACGAAGAAGAACGAGCAAACTTGACAAGACAGAATCATGAATTGAGGATGGAAAATATGAGGTTGCAAAATAGGAGATCTAGAAGTAGCGTGAGATCAAGTTCAAGATCGAATAGGGAAGAAAGAAGGAGAGTTTTACCAACAGAAAGTACTGAGGAAGAAACACAAAATCCGAATATAGAGCATGGAGAGAGAAGAGGAGAAATAGAAGATCGTTATATTCCTCAGCCCGAAAATCTTCAAAATGAGCGGAATAGGGAAAATCAAGGAAACATGCAACTCCAAGAACCGAATGACCCAGCTGCTGAAGGGAGAATAATCTTGCACGGGAGAGAAGAACTGAGAAGAAACCGAGAGATCGAGGATGACATTGAGAGACACTACATTGAACAAGCGCGGCTAGCTCGCGAGAGAGAAAGGCTAAGAGAAGAAATGGAAAATCAAGAGATGGAGGAGGCAATCCGCCAAATAACCATGATAACCGCGAAAGAAGAAGGGAACAAAATCGTACTAATAGAAATATTAATGAAGAATATGAGAGGGCGCAGTGAGAGCCGAGAGACAGCCAAGAAGAGAGAGAACAACCGATATAATGGCGTGCGAATTGAAGAAAAGAAACGAAGAAGAGCGTCGCGAGGAAAGGAGAGAAGAAAATAACGAGCAAGAAGGTCAAAACAGTACGAGCGAAGAAGGAGAGAAGCAGAGCTAAAAAGACCCGAGAGTCAAATTCGAGGCAAATGAACAAATCTTAAGAGAATCGGCTGAAATGAGAGGATTGCCGAACAATAGAAGGGAAGGAGGAAGGAAACAATTGGACGAAGCCATCGCAGAGCCGCGAAGAACCCCTTCACGCTAGAAGTACGGATGGGAGGAATACCCCTAAGTGCAATCTCCTGGCATTAACAAACATCTTCGATGGAACAACCCAATGCGGTACAAAGATATCAAGGCCTATATGAGGTGTATGTTGCAATGGGAGAATCATGATGCTATCTTGTGTAAATATTTCGCGTCAAGCCTAATTGGAGTAAGCACTAAAATGGTTTGAGGGTCTACCAAGGAACACAATCACATCATTTAATCATTTACAAGCCACATTCCTAGGAGCATACATAAGTAACAACTCTTCACGACCCGTGTATTGAAGATGTATTCGGGTTGAAACAAAGGGTTGGCGAGAGCTTAAGGCGATTGACAATAAGATGGAGAACCATGTGTAGCGAAATGGCAGGACGGGTTGAGGAAAGATATCTCATCCTCTCATTTGTGAATGCTCTCTTCGCGACTAACTTGTTATACATTCAAATTTTTAGAGTCAAAAAATACAATCACGATGGCGAACTGCATGAGAGTTACAGGAAGAATATATCGCCTTAGAAGAAAGACAGAATGAAATGAATTCTTATCCTGGTCGCAACACAAATTCGAATGCTGCGAATGCAAGTTTGTTACCTCAATTCATAAATACAGTGGCGAGCACTTCGCAAGGACAGCAAGCAGGGAAGGCTGATGAGGGATAGCGGAAGATAGTAGCTATGGGAAGTCATGACCAGGAGGAGTTTGAACAAGAAAGGAACTATTACAACCATAACAGCAATAATAAGATTCAAAGACTAGATCATGTGCAAGAAACTTACGGTGGACGAAAGCAATATAACCATGGAGGCGGAGAAGTCGCAAATAATATGGGAACCAATTAAGATGCCTCCATTGAATGCTAGTGTGGAAAGATCCGGAAGCTATACTTGTGATGGAAAATGTACCAAAGACCTTGGAACGTGGAATGGAACCACCGCCAAAGCGATAGAAGTCATGAATTTTGTTCTTATCATCGCTTCCATGGACATCAAACAAACGACTGCAGAAACGTAAAGAGAATTATTCTCGATGATTGATCAAGGAAGTTTGAATCACTTTCTAAAAGGAGAAGAAAAAGGCCGACATTACCACCACCACCGTAAATGCACGCAATGCTGTCGGCAAAAGGAAAGGAAACATTTGTGATAAATCGGAACGAAAGCCAAAAATTTGAATTGCAACTCTATCGTCCACTCTTATCGCACAATCGAAGATTTTCATGACAACGTGCTCGGTAGAGTCTTTGCGAGAGATGCTTGACGATAAAGAAATAATGAGCTCCGGCGAGAATGACGCGGATTAGAAAAGTGGCAAAATGAAGACTATTTCTTTCTCTGCAGATGAAGTGCCAAAAGGAAGAGAAACACATGATAGCCCGTTGGTTGTAAAATTAGAGATTAACCCGAAACCAGTTGATGGAGAAGATGATGAAGCAGAAGCTTGTTGGGCGATCAACCGAATCCTAATCGACACCTAAGTTCGGTAAATATTCTCTTTTACCATACTTACAAGACGATGGGAGGAAAAGATGAGGATTTGATCCCCTCGACATACAAGATATATGGCTTTAATGGCACTGCAAACAAACCAAAGGGAGAGGTTCACATGAGAATACCTCTACAAGGATTATCAACTGATATCTTATTCTGTGTGGTTGATGTGGAATCTCCATATAATGCGCTGATTGGGAGGCCATGGCTTCATGAAATCTTGGGAGTCGCATCAACATATCATCAATGCATAAAATTCCCACATCCAAATGGCATTGGTATTATACAGGGAGATTGGAAGGAGTCACAGCAATGTCATGAGGTCGATGTAGAAAGCTGAGAAGAAAGGAATGCCAAAAGAAAGGGTTGGAAGCAACATGTGAGAGATGAGCAGAGAAAGGAAAAACTGATGGTAGATGTTATAGAAGTAAGGACCGAACATACCTCGCGAGGTGAATGCCTAAACAAAGCGAATGTTATGATAATAAAGGAGCGAAGGATATGAGGAACAAAAGGCATAAGAAGTGAATAGTCAACAAAACGGGGAGGAAAAGTAGCAATTGAAGTAATGATGTGCGAGAATCTTGCAGTCAAGGGTAAATGAGAATTCGATTAAGAAAGAGATAAAGACACAACAAATGAAATGGAATTTGGCGAATACTTCAAAAACAAATATTAACAAATAATGAAACATGAATGATTGAATGATTGAATGATTTAACAAAGATGAATGAGTAAATGAATGGGACGAACCTTTATGGCGTACACCTAGTTCGCGAATAACATTTCGTAAGAGGCAAATGTAAGACCTAAAGTGCGTCATATAAGGGGGTATCTCTCGACATGGCTCGGGGAAAGGTTACACCGCTCCCGAAGCTGAGTCATGGAAATTTGGGGCCCATGAAAGCCTATCCGGAGGAGGTACCTTGGATTCCCAACTATATATGTAGGTTATACCCTGGTTGGGCGACCGAGGGTCTCTTCTTAGGAGTCAGTGTATGCTCAAGGCGCCGGGTACACGGTTGAGCCAGAGTGCCCGGATGGATGAACCTACCCTGGCCATTCTTGGCAAGTCTTGGCATATGTTGCACTCGCCCGAAGAAAACTCCACTTAGGGTGCAGCCTTGTAACCATAAACCCTATAGGTATAAGGGATAAGAGGCTGCGAAAACAACTCGTTGTTGTTAAGACCGGATGGGAGGAGCTAGTCTTGTATGGCCGATGTTTCGCCTCCTTGAAGGGGCAACCGGGAGATGATAAGGGCGATGCTCTCCATTAGGGGGTATCAAAACAGACGCAAATGTCATGAGGCTATGTTTTCGCAAGAGAATTTAGGCTCGTCATATTTGTGCAATGATCCTGCGCAGAGGCAATAATACTAACGCGAGGGTAAGGCGAGATCAATGGGTCTTTACATGAAAGTGTACGGACGTCCTGCGATTTCGTCGCACGACGAATGTCAATGTCATGGGGCTATGTGTTCGCAAGGATATATAGGCCTGTCATATTGTCGCAACTAAAACATCCTGCAGAGGCAAAAATACTTGGAAAATGATAAGGCAAGATCAATGGGTCTTTACATGCAAGTGTAACGACGTCCTGCGATTTTGTCGCAATAAAAGGTGGCAGGGGAAGACCTCTAATTAGGGAGGTCTAACTCGGAAGACCACACCAAAATGATAAGGCAAGGTCAATGGGCCATTGCATGAAAGTGTAAAGGCGGCTTGCGACCTTGTCGCAACGATATATTTCAATAACAATAAAATAATTATTCAACAACATACATGATGACAACTAAAATCTTCCATCTGAAGATAAATAACAGAGGCAAGTATGGGAATGGAAAAGATGAAATATTGTTATTCATCTTCTGATGAAAGAGTTATACATCAATAATGTTAGCCAATTATATTACAAGGAAGAACTACCAAAAAAGGGGAAGTGAAGATTGAATTCAGAGGGGAAAAATCCAAGAAATACACTATAATAAGGATACAGAAATGTACAGATATTACAAGCAGAAAAAGAAAACAAAAAGAGTTATCTCTTTGGCGATTCTTCTTCTTCATCTGATTCTTCAGTCTGATTATTCTCATCGCTAAATTTTCTTCTTCGCCACCTACTCGCTATCGAAACGTCCCCGAGACAGTGATTCTCAGGAACCTTTTCAAGGAGACAGGATATGAATGCGAGAGGGATATTGTGGTCCTTACAAACATACTCCATGCCTCCATTGCGAAAACGAACATCATTACTAAAGTTCTCCACCAATCGTTAGAAATTGTTTCTTCAACTCGGAATATCTATTCTCACAAGGGAGAGATTCTTTCATGAAATGTTCTTTTTCGGTTTCGAGTTCTTCAATTCTCATTTGAAAATTCCCGGCAGTTGTTCTTTTTCGATTCAAGCTCTCTAATTCTAACCTCAAGCCTCTTTTCGGATTCGCAAATAAGAAATAACAAGTTAACAATTTATAAGCAATACTACGTAAATAAGAAGCAATAAGGTATAATAAGCAACCTTCTCTCCTCGGATATCATATCTTTAACCAAGGAAGTATGCTCAAGTGAAGACTAACATCAACACCTAGGTTATTTCGGCATTATCTAAAACTTTCGCAGCCCATGCGAATTCGTCGTCACTTGTTTATAACAAGGAGAGAACGAATTTGATCTTCTCGCTCACTAAGCAAGGAATTCAGCGAAGCAATTCATCTCGCTCAATTTGTAATTCAAGGAGAGATTTTTGAAATGTTGCTAACGCCGTGCACCATTATTAGCAATGCGATCCTTATCATCTATATGGTCACTAATTTTCTTCCTCAAAATTTTGGTTTCTTTATGGGACTCGAGAAACATTCGTTTAAATTGGTTGGCGACACTTAAACCCAGATCTATGCTCAATTTCTAAAAGACGATATTTGGTCCAAAGTTCATTTAATGAAAGAGAGTTAATTTTGTTCGATGAACTACTTAAAGAGTTGTTGAGATGAGCGAGAAGAAGATTATTATCCATAGGATCGGGAAATGTATGGAGAAGAATAGCCTCATCGGAGAGATTATATACATCTGCGAAAGTAATAAGTTAGGTAGCAATATGCGACCGATAAAATAAAAATAGTAAAAGGAGGTAAAATTTTATACCATAAAGTTGCTGATTGGCGTTTTGAAGAGTGGACACCTTATCTTTTTGGGAGTCAAGTTCGGTGTTTAACTTTTGAATTCTCTCATCTTTATCACGAGATGACGCAGCTTCGGTCTCTAATTCTTGAATCTTCTTGCTCAATTGCAAATTCTTCTTTTCAAGATTGTTGCGTCTTCTTTCGAGATCTGAGGCAACTACAAAAGAAGTTCTTCCAACCTATAAAAGAAGATAGAAAAATCATTAATATATATATATTTAAAAATTTAAAATTAACAGGGAAATACGACTGCATACGTACCAAAGATCCAAGTGCATTCAAGAAGTCAGGAGACACAGTTCTAGAGGTTCCATTGAAAGAATTATTGCCCTCTAATAAAGTAGCATTACACACGTTTGCGAGAGTCCCGCAAAGAGAAGCTAGGGGAGCATCTCCCATTCCTTGGAAACAGTCGGAGAAGATGCTAGATAACTGATCCATAGAAGAACTGGTCGATGGAATCTTCTTGGCGAGAGAAGGATTCGAATCATAGTTATCCTCGTCAGGAGATTCAGAGCTTGAGCTAAGGCGAGAAGAAGATTGGACCCTTCGCTTCTTAGTTAATGGAGCAGAAGATTTACCCTTGCGAACAGCAGTTTTACCCATACTTTTAATCTTCATACTCAAACTTCTTCAACTCCAACCTTCGCATACAAGTTAAAGATAAGAAACAGAGGCAACAATATTGTAAAAATAATAAAAGGAATGTTTCTTACTTCACCCGTAAGTTTGATCGAAGTCTCGTCGGTACTCTCCAACGGATTATCCTTGAAACTTTTTCTCAATTTGTTGATCTGAAAAAATTCCACAAACTCAAGAAATATAAAAAGAAAATAGTGAAAGCAAGATTTGAAGTAGAAAACATACCTCTTTTGCCCTATCGGGCCATTTGAATTCCCAAGGATGATACCTGCGAGATTCGCGGGAAAGAACGTGCGGGGACCCGCGATATAAGGACCATTTAAAATCAAGGGTACAACCCACCATTTCTCATCTTTGGAGTGGCGAGGAGTAGTGTTATTGCCGGGTGCCAATCAATATCCCGCATGAGCAATTTATCCTCGGGGACATTATCCTTCTTTTTCAAGCGAACGCCCCAACAGATTTCGTATTAATCATCTGTATCACTTTGAATAGTTTTCAAAAAAGTTCTCTACAAAGTGTATTTCTCAAGATCTATTTCCAAGTCTGCGAACTCGGGGTTTCCAACAAGATCGGGGTATAAAGATCCTTTGCCGGCACCACGGTTAAGAACTCAAGCATTAGGCGAATGCAATCGCCACATAATTGATAAACGGCCCAGAGAATTTTTCATGGGCCAAGATTTCATAAAATAGAGGCATCTCGAGGATTGTACAAGGGAATGGGAAGTCCTCCGAGAAGTCGACCTAGCGAGACTATAATCTTTTGATCATCACATTGATGATCGGAAAAAGCCTTTTGCGTAAAGAATAGATGAAGGTTCTTGATCAGAATGGTTGATAGAGTGAAACCCTTCTCGAGCAACTTCGTTGAACTTCATTGAAAGAAGCTTTGTATGCACGACTAATGGCAGCCATTATCGGTATGGGAATGGATGGGAGGTTGAAGGTTAAAAACAAGCATTAGAAAGGACGAAGAAAAGATTTGCGGTAGAGCGGGAGCGCAAATTGCGGAAGGAGAGAATCAAAGAAAAGTTGCGAGACAAACTAAAAGATGAAAAGGAGGGAAAAGAAAACTATATAGGGAAAAAAGAGCCTCGAGAAAACGAGGTCATTTAATGCGAAGAGACATGAACGGTCAAGAAAAAGTGGTTGAAAGAGACGTGTCAAGAGAAGACATTAATAATCAAAATCCGTGTAAAAGTACAAAATCAAGATTCTAAAGATAAGCAACAAGGCAACAATATTGTAAAAATCTTAAGATATTCTTCCCTCGCAGGAGAAATATGAGAAGAGATAGGAGATGATACTTCTTATATATCTCAAAGAAGCTTCGGAACTTTGCAAAAGAATAGAGGCAAGTACGTACTTTTCAAGGAAAGTATTCTTTTGCTCGTTCCTTCATCAACAAAAATCAAAGATCGTTACCACAATGGATTTTTCCTTAAAGATCGCTTGTTAAGCAATATTCAAGGAAAAAGAGGCAAGATGTAGGATCATAATATCGCAATGTACAAGGCTCGCGAGATTAATAAACGACGGTGTCGCGAGGGAGTCGCAGGGAGCTACAATAAACGACGCGATGAATAACGACACCCAAAACAATTGGAAGACACAAAACCTGGCGAGAGTTAAGAAGTGTCGCGAGAGTGAATGTTTGTGCACCTGCGACACTTCGCGAGACATTCCCGAAAATAAAGGGTAGTTTAGCTGTCATCCACTATGTATTACCCTATATAAAGGGGCTAAATGAGTCTGTAGAGGAGAGATCTTTTTGGAATTGTTAGGCAAGTCATTAGGAGAGAGAAAGTTTAAGAGTGTTTTAACTTCTAAGTGTAATTCTATTTTCCTGTGTAAACACTTCATGAATTCAATCAATAAATGTTCTTGATCTTACATCTTCCAATGGATTAATTAAGCAAAATCGAGTAAGGGGTGTAGTGTGGGAAATCCTGCTACTACAGTTATCAAACCCTGATTTGAAGACTATATAAGGGATAACTCTAGCAACTGGGAAACCTAATCCCCACACCTCCTATGTGATACTAGTTGCGACTAGAGTCGATTCTCCTTTAACCTAGGTTTTTCCTAAAACCATTATAGGTTAACGACTTAAAGACTTCATTGGGATTCTGAAGCCAGACCCAACTATTTTCTGTGTAGTTTGTGTTCTGATCATACTTGTTCTATCGTATTGAGTACTATATTCTCTAAGATTTTCTCGAGAAGATAGTTGGTCGTAGGTGAATCCTAATCTGTATATAGGTTCCTTAACCCTACATTCCTTTTTCCTTCCCCTGAAAACTCTTTTTATCACAAGATTGCTTGTAGAGCTTGAATTGTGTATTTCTCTCACAATTCCATATTTGAATGGAAACTCCAAGCATCATATCTTCTGATGGAAAAGATGTTAATATGATTTTTAAGCCATCAATCATGAAGGAAAAAGATAAATCTCTTTCCTCTTTAACTTTGAAGTGAAAAAAGAAGAATATGAAGAAACCAAGGGCTATCCCCTCTAAGCTTTAGAAGTTTTCCGGTGTTTTTGAAGAGTTGAAGGAAACAAGGAAGGAGATTCAACAAATAAAGAATATTGTTCTAAGAACTCTTGAAATTCAGAAGGCCCTGGTTCGGCATCAGTCTAGAAGTTTTGTTGACATTGACTCCTTTCTTCATGAACCGTATGTTCCAATGTTTGTTGACGACAAGGAGTTCGGGGACGATAAAGAATTTTTCCAGAATCTTAATGTCTAGGAAACTTCTTATGAGAATTTATACTTGTGTGTTAAGAAGGATAACTAGAGTTTGGAATAGCAAATATTGTGATTACACATAGCTATTGCCAACGATTTTCATCTTGCAATGTTTTATATTTATTTATTTAAATTCTAAGTTATTTGGAAAATGATTTTGAAGTATTAATCTTTATTGGTTTTATATATTGCAAAAATATTACGGGATATGTATGTTTATGTCCTTGAACTATGATTGTCCCATATATGTCAAAAGTTAACTCTATTATGTTATTATGCAAATATTTATAAAAGATAGAATGGACTTTTATATATTCTGCAGTATTGATCTTTCCCTGATCCACTTCTATGTGAACGTACTGTATCGCTCCGTAAGTTTTCTTATGTTGAGCATTTCCGATTATATTAATCATTAAGGTCTCCTTGTGGTTAATTTAATTGAGTTTTTGGATACAAATTCATGTTTCATGTGATTTGTTAATGTCCAAAGAAATCCTTTTTTTCAAGTAAAAGTAAGGTCGCTCTTGTTGTTCTTTCGGGAATGACATTTTATGGGGGAGAGTTCTTAATTGAACTTGTGCTTAGTTTCCAAATCTTTTGGGGAGTGCGGCTGTGGAATATTGTAGGAGTTATCTTGTATCTTTATAAACTCCTTGATGACATTAAGTTCCGACTATGTGAAATCATCGAAACAAAGTTGATATGTTCTATTTTAGTCATGAATAATCTCTTTGCGAATTTCATTATGATCCCGCTAGTTTTCTTACCTTTGCGAGTTTATATTGACAAAAAGGGGGAGAATTATTTAGTAATTCACACAACATACATATGGTTTACGGATCATTATGTAAGGGGGAGTGGTTTTCATTGTGAGATGAAGTATTGACTAAGGGGGAGTGATACAAATCACCGTAGTATTATTTTCAAGGTTGTGATACAATTGAACTTTAATGATGTTTAATTATACTATGACATTGTATAACAATAATTGAGAACAACTATTTTCTTATTGTTATGGATACGGATCTTCAACAACTATAATGTTGAGTTGAACACGTTCAAAATCACTTGAGTACTTGGAGTGACGAAGAATTCAAGGAATGTTGAAGAACCAAGGAAATCAAGCATTTGGATGAGAAACTACAAAGCTTATTTATTTTGTAATCCATATGTATTGATATTTTTGTCACTAAAATTGACAAAGGGGAGATTGTTAGAGCATTGCTCGGTCGAACTCATAAGCATTGCTATCTCAAGCTTGTTAGTCAAGTTTAGTTGTCAAAACTATAAGTCTTGATTTCTAGTATACTTATAGCTATGTATCGGATTATGATAGAATGTGTAGTTGAGCTTTAGACTTCACGGTGTTCATCGATTGAAGACGAAGATATACTAAGGGGAGCTTGGAGGAAGTTCATCAACACAAGTTATGTGGAGACTTGAACTCGTCTATCACTTAGAAGTTTATTCTATTTTATCTCCTATTGAGACTAAGTCTTATAGCTATATAAACTTTCACATTATACACATTTGATATTTCGAGTTGAGTTTAACTCGCTTATATATTTCTCGAAATATGTGTTGGAAAGCTTTTTGCTTTAACCACGTTCATCATTATTCTTGACGAAAGTCAAAAGATGATCACGTGAAAATCACCTTGTAACATCTTACATGATTTGTGTGAGACAGTCATTTGATGTAGACTCGAAATATTTCGTATTGATCATTTGATCACTTGAAAATTGCTTATAATCTAATAGTTTGTGTGAGACAACTAATGTCTTCTTCTAAGAATATTTCAATGATTAAAATGGGAGTTTAGAAAAATTAACCAATGTTTGGATATAACACAGTATGCAAACTGTTGTAAGAATGATTCAGGTCAGGGAACCAAGTATGCATACCCGTATGCAAACGGTTTTAACTGTCAAAGTCCGAGAACTAAGTTTGCGTACCCGTTTGCAAACTGTTTCACCTGAATTCGATCGGGAACGACAGTATGCGTACCCGTTTGCGAACTTTCAGAGAGGATCAAGTCCGGAACTTAAGTTTGCATACACGTTTGCAAACTTATGAGGTTAAGTTCTAATATCGGTTAAGTATGATTTCATACTCACGAACAAATACATTTATAAATTAAGGAATGCAATCTTTGCAAACCGTGGCTAAAATGTTCATGAACTGATTCTTTTGAATCAATCCGATTTTGCTTCAATTGTGTCTTATATACTTCTATGAGAATATAAAAAATTGAACAACTCTATAACACAATTAGATTCATTTGATCTAGAAGTGTTAAGATGAACATGGTTAATACAAAAGTGTTCATATGGCTAACTTCGGTTAACTGTTATTGAGCCAACTCAATATACACGTTTAGGTACGGTTACCCATATCTAAATGAAAGTATATTTCATTTGTGTGTAACACGCTAAGACCATCTAACGGTGGAAAGATATTAGCTTGAATCTTAAATCAGGTTTCATCTAACGGTGAATATTGATTGCTTTGTTCCAAAGTTATCAAATCCTGATTTGAAGACTATATAAGGGAGAACTCTAGCAACTGGTAAACCTAATCCCCACACCTCCTGTGTGATAATAGTTGTGACTAGACTCGATTCTCCTTTAACCTTGGTTTTTCCTAAAACCATTAAAGGTTAACGACTTAAAGACTTTGTTGGGATTCTGATGCCAGACCCAGCTATTTTCTCTATAGTTGCGTGTTCTGATATTATTTGTTCTATCGTATTGAGTATTATCTTCTCTAAGATTTGCTCGAGATTTATCTCCGATAGGTAAGATATAAAAAGTAATCACAAAGCTCTTCGTCTCATTCTTTGTGATTCCACAATAACTTGTTCTACTACCATATAGTTAAGTTATTGTGAGGTGATTGATATTTCTAGGTTATTCTTCGGGAATATAAGACCGGATTATCAATTGGTTCCTGTTCACCATGATTTATCAAAAGACAAAACAAAAATTTCGCAGGTATTTCTGTGGGAGACAAATTTATCTATCGAAATAGACTTTTACTGTGGGAGACAGTTTGTTTATCAAGTCTTCGACTTTGGGTCGTAGCAACTCTTAGTTGTGGGTGAGATCAGCTAAGGGAATCAAGTGCGTAGAGTCCTGCTGGGATTCAGAGGCATAAGGAACGCGATTGTACCTTAATCAGTGTGATATTGGTTACGTCTCAATTATATTCAAGTCCGAAGTTAACTTGTAGTACGCTAGAGTCTGTAGCTGTTTAATACAACGTGGTGTTCAAATATGGACTAGGTCCCAGGGTTTTTCTGCATTTGCGGTTTCCTCGTTAACAAAACTTCTGGTGTCTGTGTTATTTCTTTTCCGCATTATATTTTTTATATATAATTGAAATATCACAGGTTGTGCTTAATTCAATCAATTGGTAAATCCAACCTTTGGTTGTTGATTGAAATTGATTGACACTTGAACATTGGTTTTTGGTACCCGTTCAAGTTGTTTCTCATAATAATTAGGCTCATGGATTCTATCTGTTTGATTTGCTGATTACATTGAGAGACAGAGATATAACTCTTGGATATATTTCCTTGATTTAGTCTGAATGTCTAGTTGATTCTCTCGGAGTTATATTGGAGTTAATCTATATAGATTTCCTAATGAAATATTGGGTGTGGTTGTTAGACCCTCGCTTTTTCAGAAATGAATGGTTTTTATAAAAGTTCAGAATCTCCTTCTTCAAGTAAGTATTATATATAACTTTTTCCTTTCCTTATAACATTTTTTACGAGTCTTTGACTCTCTTACATTTTTTGTTTTTAGGTAAATTGTTAAGATCTTGTTTTTCTTAATCTTCAATTTTTGATACCTTGAAGGACATTTTTGCGGTTTTTAGTGAGCATAAAAGGAAAGCAGAGGCGCATGCCATTGGTGTTGTCGTTGCGGCGGTGCATTCTCGTGGCTACACCCCCCCCCCATCCCCCCACCCCCACACATATATATGAAAAAGTCTTCGGTACAGGCAGTCGATTGACGATGAGCTGAAGGCTATGCACTAGCTTTACTTCGCGGTAGAATATTGTGTTTTGCTAGCGGCTCGTTACTTCCGAATCAGGATCTTGAGGATCAAAATATTTTGTCTGATATTGTTGCTTTAGTGAAGGTGAAGATGGTTTACAATGAGGAGGTATGAAAGCATTGTGTTTCTCATTATCGTAGTCGAGATTTGGGATGTGAGATATTTGTTGCTCAATTATTTTAGCTTTTCTGTTTGGCTTGTTTGCGTGTCTTTCTATCTTTTTCTCTAGTATGTAATGGTTCTTAAGGTGGTCAACAGGTCTTTTGAATATGTAATTAAGTTTTGTGAAATAGGAATGTCTTGATATCTGATTTTCTTTATCATCTATTCTTTCTTCTTTTGCATGAAGAATTTCCCATGGAGAATGCGAATGCACAAATGATAAATAATTAATCTCTCTAACTTAATTTCGGACGTGAATGTTTGTTATGGAGGGATGCAAGCGTATGAGTAGTGAGTAGTAAACCTTTCAAAATTAGCTTCGGATATGAAGGTTTTCCACAGAGGGATGAAAGCGTACGAATAAGCTCATTCGGACTTAGTTATGGAAAAAACATAAAATGGGCTATATAGCCAAAAGGGAAAGTTTTCTGGGCCATATAGACAGTTAGAATTAAGACCGGGTCAAATAGCCAATGGAATTTTTTAATAGGAACAGACAGGATTACCCTTACCTTTCTTTTTCCTCTCTAGATAATATCGATCTCATCCACCGTTTCCATTACTTTCTTCTTCTACTCTCTGCTCTCGATCTTCTCTTTCTCCACCACCACCATCATCAACTATAAGCAGATCTATCAGCACCACCATCGACAATAACTACCGCCACCATAATTCTACACCGTCTGCACCATCATCATCCTTCTATACCGCCTCCGCCATATCAAACTTTGCTCACCATTAAACACATCAACATCCACAAAACACCAATATCAACTCCACCATCGTTAAAGAGATATGCAGATGCCTAATTTGGGTTTGAATCAACCAATTTTAGAAAATAACTCATGATTATACCAAAACACGCAGGTCTGGAAACCCTAATTTTGTTTTTTATTTTATTTTCAAAAATGAATGGATTGATTGTCTTTATTTTAGCACAAATTGGTGTATGGTGATTTTAATTTAACCTTACCTGCTGAACCTAAGTTGAAATTAATTGATTTTATGAATTTAATTTTCATCTTCCTTGCAATTTCTTAGAGTACTCTGTTTTTTGATAAGAAATGGATGAAGACTATGCTCAAATTGGTAAGTTTCTTGACCTTAATTGTGTTTTGATTTCAAATTTGTTCATCTTAATTAGATAAAACTGGTTTGCATCTGGTTATCGAAGTCATGCCGCAACAAGTGTTTGTAAGAAATGCCCAAGTGCGTTTTTTTGGCTAAATGTTGAAGGATGTAACTGGTTTTCATCTAGCACTACGATAGGATGTAACTGGTTTTCATATGATACATGCATATTTGAAGTTTAATAAAGATGATAATAAGGAGGATGTAACTGGTTTTCATCTAGCATAAAAATAAGATGTAATCTGGTTTTCATGTTATTTGATTACATTATTTGTCCACGTCCTAGTTTTCATGTTATTTGATGTAATTAAGTAAGTAATTTTCCCTAATTTTTCGCAGTATATAGGACCATAGGTAGTGATTGTAAATCTAATTGACTCCATACGAACTTTTCTTGGTTACATGAGAATGTGCCTAATATCCATAGCATGATACATATATACATTGTACTACTTCCTACAAGACTAATTTGGTTAAGTGAGAATGTTTCCTATAGTATTAAACAAGTTTCATCTAGGTTTAATTTGTGGTGTATATTATTTCAACATGTTTATACTAGGATGAAAACCAGTTTCATCCAGGTTTAATATAATATAAACTAGGATGAAACCAGTTTCATCTAGGTTTAATTTGTGGTGTATATTTTTTCAGCATGTTTATATTAGGATGAAAACCAGTTTCATCCAGGTTTAATATAATATAAACTAGGATGAAACCAGTTTCATTTAGATTTAATTTGTGTTGTGTATTGTTTCAGCACGTTTAAACTAGGATGAAACTGGTTTCATCCAGGATTAATGTGTGAGTACGTGTTTAAGTAGTAGTAGTAGTATGTTTACTAACCAGCAATCTCATTTCTCAAACTGTAGAATAAAGCAGTAGTAGTAGTAGTGTGTTTACTACTAGTACACCTAATTTTAATGGAGGGTAGGTTTGTGATATTAGTAACATGATGTTTATGTATCATTACAGTATGGGTGAATATCTAAGGGAAGAAGGGATAGAATGTAATCAAAGTTGCTAGGGTATATAGGACCATAGGTAGTTGCCAATATATGAGGAAAGGATTAGTGCATGCTATTAACATAAGAGAGAATGGTAAAAAAATGGTAATGATTTTAATGATCACAGAATGTAGATTCTAATGATCTGATTAAAAAATGAAGAGGGTGTCCGGCACATACATGAGGGCTCATCCGAGATACTAAATGTTTAAAATTATATAGTAGGGATTAATATGAGTTTAAGTAGGAGTTTAGAGAGATTAGTACTGGTGAGGATAAGGTTGGGAGTATAAAACCAAAAGCAGGCAGCTAAAACATGTATTTTGTCTTACAGAGAGTTTTTATGCGAGTGGCTCCACTCAAAGCTGTGGAATATCATCATCATCACCAAAATACATTTCACTCTGTCAACTGTCTTGAGTATCTGAGACCGCTGGATATCTCTCAGCTTCAAGTCCCTCATGGATGATGTTTATGCAGGGATTTATACTCTTTAAAGAAGGAAAATCCTAATATATTTGGCGTAATTCTTTTGAGACGTGGTTTGATATATGCTGTAAATGTTATGGATAAGTTTCTTTCTTCATTTTTTTGAACGGAAAATTGGTCATTTTTTTGAACGGATAAGTTGCAGGGGTGATGCTGAAATGAAATCGTTGTGATGTCGAGGATATGAAACTGATGTTGTTGCAGTTAATGTAATGGCTTGGAGGTGCCTGTATTGGAGTTTGGTTGCAGCTGAAGTTGTTGGATCTGGTGGCAATAATGGAGCTAATGGGTACTGGTGGTGTTGTTTTGATAATGGAGAAACTGGTTCTAGTGAAGTGTCAGGTGGACTGGTTGGTATTGCAATGGAATGAATGCAGGAGATGACATTACAGATGTGCAGGTGATGGAAGTTGTGGTTGGCATGAGGCAGAGATGAAGGATATGCAATGGGTTACGTACTATGTTTTTTACTCTGTTTCAAGTACTCTGTTTTTTACTCTGTTTCATGCACTCTGTTTTGCTATGTTTCACGCACTCTGTTTTTTGCTCTGTTTTAATTCGTAAAACAAAGTAATTAATTGTGTTTTTTTTTTTTTTGTACTCTGTTTTTATTTGGTTACTTTGTTCTTCTCCAACGCAGGAAAGATTTGTAGAAGATAGGGACATATTTGTCTCTTCAGGTTAATAAATAAATAACATTCTGGGTCAAATATCCATTTTGGCTAAATGAACAATTTTTTTTTTTTTTGGCTATATAAACAGTATCTAAAGCTAAGAAGCTATTTCACCCAGGAATTTTCTGTTTTGGTCTTTTTGACCAATTTTGTGTGGAAAAAAAGGTTTATCACGGAGGGAGGAGGATTTATGTTCCATAATTACCTACTAGGGTATGACCCGTGCCGTAGTAACGACGGCCAGGTTTGTTCTCTTTAACTTATTCGAAATAGTCATACTCAAATTGTTCGGTGTAGTTACCACTGATATTTAATAAAAGTGGTTAATTATCTAGATTAATTACATTTATAAGGTTTACAAATCGAATAAGTTGATAGTCAATTCTAACATCGTCGTGCTATACAAATACCAATAAGTTACCTATCAAAGATTAGGGTAGTTAATCTTTGCGCTCACTTCTGGTGTAGTCGGGCTATAAAAATAACAATGAGCTACCTATGCCAATTGCAGTAGCCCCGACTACGATGTGGTCAAGCCACATACATTTTGTACGTGGCCCCTCATTATTTTTTGACACTTATTTAACTAAAAAAATTACTCCCTTCAAATCCCCATAACTGTTTTGCTTTTTGAGAAAAAGTATGAAATTTAAAAAAAAAAAGAAAAATTAAAAAATTAAGTAGTAAAACTATTTTTCAATTTTTTTCATACTTCAAGAAGGTCCATTTAAAGAGGGACCACGTACTTCAACTTTTATTAAGTTTGCCATGATTCAACTTTTATTTTTAGCCCATACTATTGGCTTGTACCATTGGGCATTAATTGTTGTTTTTTATTGGACTTAATGATAGGAAGATTGAGAAAGATATATTGACCGAAACTTTCTTCCGAACTACACACCGTGTTAGATAGAGGAAAGGGACCATTTCTGCTCATTTATGATCCAAATGTTGATATCCATGTGATCTCCGTTGATTCCCCTCTGAGGATATTTCTCGGTGTCTAGTCACGGTGAGTGTAGAATCTCTCCAAAAAGATTCTTTCTGGAGTTCTTTGCAAACACATGAATAAAGTCTATGCAAATATATTAATTGAGGTTCGGAAGACGTTTTGAAGGAGCTTTAAAAATCAACATTGCTATCTCCAAATCTAGAACTTGCTATTGTACCAAAGGGACCCCGACAGTGCATGTTAGAATTTTGATTTTCAAACCTGCAAGTATGAAAAACCATTATTTATGTATATACTTATATCAAAAAGGTGCACAACAGAATCTACACATAATGAAACCTTAAAGATATAACATTCGCCTGAAAATGGCACCGGTTTGGTCTTTAAAATGGTTTCATTTGTAATAGAAAAGGGTCTGGATTGATGTTTAAATCATTAGTTTAGCTCATTTTTGATATTTCCAATTATAGCAAGCATTCACAACCTTAATTGCCTATTATTTTGAAACGGAAGTAGTATATTTTTATTATCACATTTGACAGATAATTTTACCATTCTTAGCATATCTCACCACGCAATATTGTATGGCGAACCCTGCCAGAATGACACGGGTGTTGGCTAGTTGTTGAAATAAGGTGTTGCTTACTTTTTATGGTATGGAAATCCAATTTTATCAACTAAATGCTGATATCAGCCGTAACATTCGAACCAACATTTTTCCCGTTGTTAAATTTCGCTGCCCTGCCAAACACATTAAAATGTAATAATATAATAACCAAAGTTACTTTCTACTAATAAATTTCAAGATGAGTTACACCAAATGGATATAAAATGTGCTTGTTTTGGTAGTTAATTTCCTACTGATATCTCAATTTTTTTCTTTTGTTAATTTCCTACTTTTTCTCAAAAAGTGGATGAAATCTCAGGTTGGGCTTTTACCATACCATATTTCACTTTGTTAAATTCCTATTACTCCCATTTATCAAATGTGCTCGATTATGTCCAATCTCGGGTTATAGACGCAACCCACCGCAATAACCAATCCATAATCGATTAGATGATTCAACCAATCATACCTATAATACTAAAAACTAAACCAAATCCATTACCAATTAATCAATCGACTTGAGAAGATAAAGCGCATGGGATAATTACTTCTCGCTCCTACATTCTACTCAATCGATAGCTCCATAGAGAAAGTGACATCTACATTGTTACCTTTGCTTTGTTCTTAGAAAGAAATCGGATTTCATGAAGATCTGCCGATTGTAAGGTGTACCCGCTTAAAGGTCTCGTGCTTACTTTAAACGGAAATAAAACTTGTAGCACCTTTGTTAAAAAAACCAAAGAACTTCAATTGTTTTCACATATGCAGTCTTACAAAGTTGCACTTGTTTTTCACTTCTCGCTAATTGATCTGTTGAATCCAGACTGTGATTTACAATTAGAAATACCCTAGTCTTGTTAAAAACAATGATAAAGTCAACCTATTTGGCATTTGCTTGTCATGCCACTATGCCCCCCACTCTTGGTACCCGTCCTCGCCATTTGTAAATAAATCCCATCTGTTAACAATTAGGCGAATCAACTTAACAGAGGTTTATCACCATCCAAATACACTCAAGTTTGAATTATCGTATGGTTTAAGTTTAAAGTTGGAACTCACAGTGACTTAATCTTTGAACCGTTCCCCACTAAGTATATGTATAACAAAATGAATATTTACTTTACTTCTGAGATCCATATTAGATTCAATTGTAAAATGGTGCGTAATACAATTCAATTGTAACATAGTATTCCTGATATTGAAATGAGTCAATAGGAATCACATTGGTCAGAAGATTTGGTAGATATCGTAGATTATAAAGCAGTTCTAACTAAGAAGAGAACCTAATGGCGTCTAGGGAGTGTAAATTGAAAATCACTGGGGAGTGAACCTATAATGAATCAAATATGTAAATTTCCCACTTGAGTTAGATGCATTACAGTTGTGCCGTGGATGCAGTGCTTAGAGGAGATGTGTCTAAGCAATGACTAAATGTTGGCCTGTGGTGCAAAATATCTATGGATGTGGTTAAACTTGAAAACTACTGAAGCTTAATTAAAATGGTGGTCCTACGAACAGTTTTCTTTCGGTACAATGTAAAAGATTTGAGATGCTATACGTAACTCACTTAGCCCTCTTTTTATTTCAAGTATCAATTTGGTAATGCTAGCTCATGCGATAACATGAATGCTGCTGACCAACGCCATCCTTTCGTCAATGATAAATCTTAATTGAAGTGCAAAAATTCTATACATAATGCCTTTGGGTAAAGAAACGGGAACGAAAGATTTTGGTTACATGGCAAATTCTGGTCACCCAAAAGTTTTAGCATTGAAAAATGTCGTCGTGATAGTAAGATTAAGAATTAAAATGATCCCCTTAATCAGGTTCTCAGATGTTAGCACATAAGCTATTAGAAAAAAGAAGCATGTTATATTAAAAATTGCATACCTGAAATCTTCAAGGGCATTCACTTGATGCAATAGCCATCTCCATGCTCCAGCATCGTGAACAGGAACCCACTAATGCGCATCATGATGAACTGGGTATCAGTAGCATAAATAATTAGAGTTTAGTTATCTAATAACAAAAAAAATCAAAACAACCATTACAACCATATGTATGCAGACAGACACAGAAGGATGCACACCTAAAGATAACGATTTATGGACTACCAATCACAAAATTAGCGAAGTATAAATCAAAGAAATAGCAAACATAATGAACCACACCACAATCCAGATATCTAGCAATGAAATATTGTTGAACCTGTTTCAGAGGAAAGGGGTGTTTGATAAATTGGAGAAGATATAGAAACCCTAATTTCAGTTGGCCTAAATGAGTAAAGCCAAAATCCGGAGAAATAAAGGAAAAATCCTAATTGCAGTGTAACCCAAATTGATCAATAAAGGAAAGATTGGAAAATTAAAAGCCATAAACTTAACCCAAACTGTAGGTGTTTTTAGGAACAGTTTTGGAGGGGCTACATTTGATTAGTTCGCCATTAGTGTGCTCTGCATGTTTTGAATGAGAGAACATGATTAGCAAGATTTATTTTTTTTTGTAGCCAAATCAAAAACAGTAGAACCAAACAAAGTGGAAAACAATACAATACCTGGTGTTTGAGCAAGAGACGTATAGCAGTAGGAGCGGTCACCAAAGAAAACAGTGATATGATATTTTGTGAGTTTGTTATAGATTTGAGAAACGAATGTTAACACAGGGGAAATTATCGTGAGCTTTATATAGGCCAAACCCTGGGTATCATGAATAAAAAAAAATCAGGAGCAATTTTGGGAATCAGGGATCAGGGTTTGAATGATTATCGCAATCAAATAATGCGATTTTTAACAGTTCTCATCAATATTGATGTTGAATATTAACTCTGGAAGATGATATTAGGTTAGTTTTCATAATCCAGGGGTATCTGTAACGGTTGTAGCATCTTCTCCTTCATTATCGCATTAAAGTGCCTAAATTGTAAACGTGCCTATATCTTATAACCCAAAACACATTACTTGATCGATCTGGACCGTCCTTTATGTGTCCCAACTATAGATAACCGTCGATGTAAGAAAACACCATTATATAACCCAAAACACATTACTTGATCGATCTGGACCGTTCTTTATGTGTCCAAACTATAGATACCCGTCGATGTAAGAAAACACCATTGTCCCTTATAATATAGATTCCATCCCTCACACACCACCTTTTTCTATTTTTAAAGTTGGTAACTAAAATCATTTAAGGTATGTTTTTCTTGTTCAGTTTTTGGGACCAGGGTGTGTTCAGTCAAGTGTTTTTTATCATTTTGGATTAGCGTTGTCTATCAGAGTTCGGTGGATAGCTGATGCTGACATCATAAACCTACCAAGGAAATGTGACGGAGTAGCTGATGACCAGAATCCTTATTACTCTCCGCCTTCTTGCTTTTATGTATTTCATCTTTTGTTTTACATAATTTTGCTCGACCTACTCTTTCCAATCTAAAAAAGATTTTATTGGTGTTTGGACGATCTTAGACATCAATATTCAAGTAGTAACCTAGCATGTACCAGAATTGTAATACAAACCGAAATCCAACAAAAACAAGTCTTGTAATCTTTCTTTCAAGATACGAATTAGATAATCTTCATACATATTTTGTTGATCAAATAGATAATCTTTCTAAAGAAAATGCTGACTTAGTTCAGAAGCAGGGCTCATTAAGTAGCGAATTATCTCGCCTCTCTTACTCTTTAACTACAGCTAATTTGGAGTTGGAAACTTTATCAGATGAAAATGGAACTCTTTCTCAAGAGAAGCGAGCTCTGTTAAACAAGGTGGCGATTTCCTCGCAACAACTTGACGTCTGTCAAAAAATATGTAAAGAACAAGAACGATCTCTCTTTATTTGAAGTAAACTCGAAGAAGTTCTTGTTGAGAGGGATAAACTTATCCAAGGTAGAATAACTTTAAGTGTAAAAACAAGCCAACTCAAGGATCAATATTCCAAGTTAGAAGAATCCCACTCTTCTCTTGCGAAGGAAAACGCCTTACTTGTTTCTAACGAAAAGAGCTTGCGATCTCGACTGAAGGGTTTGGTTGGAGATAATTTTGACAGTGCCATGAATCATTTGGAGAATAGTTGTTTGGATTTAACCCAATTTCTTATCTCGCAAAAGGAAGGTAGTCATGATATTTGACTACCTTAATCAATTTGTTTTCTTGAATTTATTGTATTTTCCTTGCGAATTCAAGAAAAAAAATCAATTATTTTCTATACTTTTTATTTTTGCGAGAATCCGAGAAAAATCTTCACTCCTCTATTTCCACTTTGAAATCGACTATGCCAAAATTCGCAAAGAAAATGGATCGCTCGATGCTTCTCTTGCTCGCTCTCGCGATCGGGCAGAAAGAAGATTCGACTATCTCACTTACTCTAAAGATATAGAGAATAGGAATTATCAGAAAGCACTCCTTCGCCAATTTCACCTCAAAGCTGAAGTTCTTGTGAATGATGTATTATTATCCAAATCTCTTGATCCTGTATCTGTCGAACCTCTAGAAGTAAGTGATGATGAAGTTCCTAACCCTCCTGATAGTGATTATGATTATGAAAGTGACGAAGATTCCGCAAAGGAAGAGGTGATTCCACCTAATGAAGCTGTCAATAAGAATTTAGTTGAAGGAGGATCTGGAGAGAATGCAAGAACTGGCGAAAGTGCGGAAGTTGGTGAAGCTAATAAAATTGTTGAAGAACATGCAGTATCTCCTTCTGGCGAAAAAATTGATATTGAGAATTGAACTTCTCTTGTAATTTTACTTCTTGCATTGTTACTTCTTTGTGTACTTCATTCACCTTTGAGATGTATTTACTCGTTTATTATTCTTCTTTCTTGCATGGAAGACAATCTTTGATGTTTAACAATTCCCATCTTGTTTTCTATTATCTTTTTTGCGATGAAAGATCTCTGTCATCTATATTCAAATTGTTTATGTGAACTTTTTCACTGCGACAAGATCGTAGGACGTCCTTACATTTTCATGTAATGACCCATTGATCTTGCCTTATCATTTCTCTTGTGTGGTCTTATTTTGCCTTCCTAGTTAAAGGTCTAATTTTGCCACCTCTCATTATTGCGACAAAATCGCAGGACGTCTTTACACTTTCATGTAATGACCCATTGATCTTGTCTTATCATTTCTTTAGTATGATTGCCTCTGCAGGATATTTTTCTTGCGACAATATGACAGGCCTAAATATCCTTGCGAACATAAAGCCCCATGACATTGCCGTCTTTGCGACGAAATTGCTGGACGTCTTTACATTTGCATGTAAGGACCCATTGATCTCGTCTTATCCACTTTTTTGTATTTTTGCCTCTTCGGGATTGTTGCATAAATATGACAAGCCTTAATACTCCCGTGAGTAAGAAGCCTCATGACATTTACGTCTTTTTTAACACTATCAGCTCCCTAATGGAGGGTGCCGCCCTTATCTTCCCCCTGGTTGCCCCTTCAAGGAGGCGTACTTCTTCCATACAAGGCTAGCTCCTCCCATCCGGTCTTAACAACAACCAGTTGTTTTCGCAGCCTCTTATCCGTTTTGCCTATAGGGCTTATGGTTACGAGACTGCACCCTAAGTGGAGTTTTCTTCGGGCCGAGTGAAGCATAAGCCGGGACTTGCCAAGAATGGCCGAGACACTTCAAATGCCCCAGGCACCCTTGGCTCAACCGTGTACCTCGGCGCCTTGGTCAAATGCTGACTCCTTATAAGAGACCCTCGGTCGTCCAACCTAAGTCATAAGCTTAGATTGAAAATCCAAGGTACCTCTCCTGGATGGGTTTTATTACCCCCAATCTCCATGACTCGGTTTCCAAGGGCGGTGTAACCTTTTCCCCTGAGCCACGTTACGAATACCCCCTTACATGACGCACTTTAGGTACTTTGCCTCTTACGAAATTTTATTCGCGAACTAGGGTGTACGCCATGAAGGTTCGTCCCATTCTGAGTATTTTGTCAATTTTGCTTTATATGTAATAGGTACCCCCTACTATGACGCACTTTAGGTTCTTTTGCCTCTTGCGAAATTGTGTTCGCGAACTAAGGTGTACGCCATAGTAAGTTCGCCACTTTCTGATTATTTTGTTAATTCTTATGTATATATAAGCTCTTTTGTAATTTCGCTGATCGTTGAATATTTTTTGTCGTTTTCTGTATGAAATATTCGCATGTTTTTCGAGAATATAAATGAAATATTTAATTCTTTTTGCCTCAATCATGTACCATTCCGCAGTCTACTTCATTACCATAATTTTTATGGGTAATATCTCTTTAAGTATAGCCTATTCCATGGTCTATCAAGTGTGCGTCCCACATCTCTCCCCTCAGGGTCCATCAATCTATATGCCCCTGTTCCAACTATCTCCTTGATAATATAAGGTCCATCCCATTTTTTTCGCAAGCTTTCCACCACTTTCTCGATATATCGGCGTTTCTCGCAACACCAAATCGCTTTGGTTGAAATTCGCGTGTTTTAACACGTTTATTATATTCTCGGGCTAATCTTCGCTAGTAATTTTCCATATCTTGCAAAGCCCTTTCTCCTTTTTCTTCTAATTCATCCAATTTAGTTAGAATAATACCCGCACTAAGATTTTTCTCCCAAGCTTCTCTCTTTGTTGTTGGGATAATAACTTCTGTTGGTAGCACAACCTCAACCCCATATGTTAAACGAAGGTGACATTCCCGTGGCTTCTCTACTTTGGTTGTGTTGTAAGCCCACACTTGCATTATGTACTGTTCGCACCATGCTTTATTATACCCTTCTAATTTCTTCTTCAATATATCTACGATTGTCTTATTTGTTGCTTACACTTTTTTATTTGCCTGAGGGTATAATGGAGTTGACTTTCCACATTTTATCTTAAATGCATTAAGTAATAATTCTATATTATGTCCCTCGAACTGCTTCCCATTATCATATACCAATTGTGCGGGGATTCCAAATCTACATATGATATTCTCAAATATGAATGTAAAAATATCTTTGTCGCGAATGTGTTGTACTGCCTTTACTTCTGCCCATTTTTTGAAATAGTCTGTAGCAACAATCAGATATCTTCTTTGTCCAGACCCTAGTAAAAACGGTCCAACAATATCTAAGCCCCATTTTCCAAAGGGCCACACATTTGTTGAAGATGTTAATAGTGCTCCAGGTGCATATATTTTCTTTCCATGCCTTTGGCAATCTTCGCAACGTCTTGATACAAGTTTCGCGTCTTCATGCATATACGGCCAGTAATAGCCTTGTATTTTCGCTCTGTATGCCAAAGATCTTCCGCCGTTGTGATTGCCAGCATCCCCACTATGCAACATCTTTAACACTGCTTCTCCTTCTTCTCGTGTCAAACACCTGAGTGAAGGTCCATTAAAAGATCTCCGATATAATATCCCATCTCTTAATTCATAATTTGTAGCACGACCTTTTAATTTGTGTGCCTCCAGCCTATTTCTCGGTGTTTCTCCTCTCATCAAATATGCATGAAGTTCGGCTCTCCAATCGTCAATAACAGGTGTTTGTTCCTCATCTTATATGATCATCACGTCTACCTCTCCTTCTTCTTCCTTATTGATCGATGGCGATAAAAGTGTCTGTATCTTTATGCATCTCGCAGTTGGATCCGTCATCATACTTGAGATAAAAGCAAAAGCATCTGCGAGTCTATTATCTTTTCTTGATATGTGTCTCCATTTTATTTTTGGGATTTTCGCTGACAATTCTCCAACAAGTTTCTTGTATTTCTTTAAAGATGGTTCGTTTGTAGTGTATTCTCCTTTTATTTGTCGAATGACTAGCTGCGAGTCACTGGTGATTCGCACATTTTCCATCTGCATTTCTATTACAAATTTCAAAGCATGTATTATAGCTTCATATTCCGTTTCATTATTGGTGCATGTAAATTCCAGTCTGAAGGAGAAAGCCATTTTAGTGCCCTCTGGCGAAATCAAAACAATTCCAATTCCGTTACCTTCTCCATTTGATGATCCATCTACCAGCACTTCCCATCTATCTAGCTCTGTCAGTAGGTCCTTTGGGTTTCCATACTCTTCTTCTATATCGATCGTTCTTCCACTGCTTCATCTTCTTCTAAAGGAAATTCTGCTAAAAATTCCGCGACAATTTGTGATTTGGGTGAAGATAGTACTTCGTACTTGATTTTGAAGTGTCCTATTTGTGCATTCCTTCTCTCGACTCTGGCTGATCTTTTTGAATTTTTCATTACTGATTCAATGGGTACCTTTGTCAATACCTTTACTGTATGTGCTTGAAAATATATGCGAAGTTTGAATCTTTTTGCATAAACTAGCGCCAAAATCAACTTTTCAATTTTTGAATAATTTTTCTCTGCGGCATTGAAAGTTTTACTGATGTAATAGATTGGTTTCTCAATTCCTGCATCTACTCGCAGCAACACAGCACTTAATGCGTGCGATGTTGTCGCAAGATATAGTAATAGTTCTTCTTCTGGTTCTGTTTTTTTGCAAAATAGATATATGCATCAGATAATCTTTTATTCCTTGCAGGCCTTTCTCGCATTCATCCGTCCATTTAAAATTTGTCCCCTTTTTGAGTATGTTGAAAAAGTGCTTGCATTTATCTGATGATCGCGAAACAAACCTCCCTAGTGAAGCTAAGAGTCCGTTTAACTTCTGTACATCTTTTATTGTTGCTGAAGTTGGCATGTCGCGAACTGCTTGCACCTTCGCCGGATCAACTTGTATACCCTCTTTTGATACAATGTAGCCTAAAAATTTCCCTGATGCAACCCCAAAAATATACTTCTCTGGATTTACTTTGATGTTAAACTGTCTCATTTGTTCAAAAATTTCTCTCAGATCTTGGACATGATATTTTGCTTCTTTACTTTTTATTAACATATCATCCACATACACCTCTAGTGTCTTATGTATCCAATTCACAAACACCTTCTCTACCATTCTTTGGTATGTTACTCCAGCATTTCGCAAACCAAATGGCATTTTTGTATAATAATATAATCCTCTTGGGGCGAAAAAAGCAGTGTGTTCTTGATCTTCTTCAGCGAGAGGGATTTGATTATATCCTTTGTATCCATCTAGAGAAGATATTCTATCATTTCCTGCTGCCGACTCTACCAATTGTGGGATAGTTGGTAGTGGAAAACTATCTTTTGGACAAGCTTTATTTAGATCAGTGAAATCTATACAAATTCTTATCCCTTTATTCTTCTTTGGAACTACTACCATGTTTGCTATCCACTCCGGATATTTAACTTGTCTTATAATTCCCCGCATCAAGCATCTTCTTGATTCTTCTTCTATTTGGGGATGATACGTTGTTGCAATCTTTCTGATTCTTTGTTTGAATGGTCTAACATTTTTATCAATCTCCAATTTATGACATGCCACAAACGGATCTATTCCTGGTATCTCATCCATATCCCATGCGAAGATGTCTTTATATTCTCACAACAGATTAACAGTTATTTCTTCCTCATCCTCCTCCATTTTAGTTCCAATTTTTAGTATCTTGGGTGCTTCTTGGGTCCCAACATTCACTTCCTTTGTTGGTTCTGCCGCAGTGTAACTGGCCTCAGGTTCTCGCATAGGTTTCGGTTCTTTTATCTCCTTCGCAGGTCCATTCCCTTCTTCCGAATTTTCTCCAGGTATGCCTTTTCCTTCCTCTGCTTTTATCATGTAAATTCTAAATTCTTCTTCTTTCTTTGCTTCCTTCGCCATTTTCCTGCGATTTTTCTGCTTCTCTGCATGTCATTCGTATTGCTTCACTTCAATTTGATAACATAATCTCTCTTTATCCACATCTCCTCTAATTTCACCGATCCCACTTGGTATAGGAAATTTAATGCATTGATGTAATGTCGACGCTACAGCTTTAATCGCATGTATCCATGGTCTTCCCAACAACATGTTGTATGGTGATTCCATATCCAACACACAGAATATTACTCGTGTTTTGATTTCTCCTAGTAAAATTCGCAACTCTATTTCTCCTTTTGGTTTTGTTAAAGATTTGCCAAAGCCATGAATATGATAAGTTGAAGGAGACATTTCTTCATTTTTGTACCCCATTTCTTTGTATGTATGGTAGAACATTATATCCACCGAACTCCATGTATCCACCAAAGTTCTGTTTATTGTCCATTCTCCCATAATCTTTGTCGTGTTCACCTTTTCTTTCTGTGTGGTTACTTTGATCACCAAAGGAGATGTGTGTCCCAAATTTTCTTTTGGTATTTCTGCTGCTGTAAACGTAATTTTTTGTTTTTCCCAATCTCTCAAAGGTGATGTCTTCTCAACTGCTACAATTTTCTTTCCTTCAAAGTATCGTTTATGTATTCTCCCTCCGACGTTCTCATGGAATTCACTGATCATTGTTTTTGTGATCGAATTACACTCCAACCTTTTGTTAAATTTCCTGATTCTAGTTTTCTCTATTTTTACTGATTCATCCACTTGTTTTATCATTTTCTTGATTTGAACAACCTTGATAACAATCTTTAATCTTTTCCTTCAATCAGTCCCTGTTTCTAGCGCCATTATGTAGTTGCAGGAAATCCCACACTACACCCCTCACAAGAATCCACACAATCAAATCATTTTAAGATGAACAATTATAAGCTTTCTTGATCAAATTCCAGAAATGTTACAAGATGAAAAGGAGATATATCAAAGAATTACAATCACTCTAAACTTTCTCTCTCTTAATGACTTGTTTAACACTCGAAACAAATCTCTCTCCTTCGTAAGCCTATTCGGCTCTTTATATAGGACATTACATAGTGGATGACAGCTAAGCTGTCCTTTATTTTCGGGTATGTCTTGCAAAGCATCGCAAATGTACAAATGTCAAATATCGCGACACTCCTCGATCTCGCTACATCTTCACATCTTTCTCGTGTTTTGGCTGTCGTCATCCGTTACGTCGTTTGTACTTCCATCCCGCGATGTCTTCGCAGTGTGTCGTTTATGGACTTCGCGAGAATCTTGGTGTTGCGATATTCTGATCCTACACCGACGTTCCCTGCCCCTCATGAGAAGCACCTGGACCAATCCCGCCAGCGTAACTTCTCACCCTCGGCAGGTGAACCGTCGTCGGCTCTGATACCATTTGTAATGACCCGTCCCTCCACCGATATCGTCCCCACTTAGCCACTACGGTCATCTGGCAGTGTGGGGTTTTCAACGGGCATCGCTGCGATTATCCAGAAGAAACTTCTTGGATGGTCACCCATCCCTGGATTGCTCCCACCCGAGCACGCTTAACTGCAGAGTTTTCTGCCAACTGTGGAGCCAATTGTGCTGAAAAGGCCTCGGTGATAGGAAAGGACAAACCATTACTTATATTTCATTAGGCTAACCACTGCCGAATATCGGGCTCTTACGGCAGTAACATAAGTGAAAGCCATTAACAAAATTCTGCCATCAAACTTAACAATCAATCTAACAAAATACACAAAAGGTATAATGATAGTCAAGTTCCTTTTAACTTACACACGTTCACCTTTACTTTAATTGGAGTAGAGTTTGATGGCAGTGGCGTTTTTAGAGACCAAAATTTGTAGATCAAGATGAAGAAGTAGATACAAAAAGAGAAGAGTAAAGTGAATAGATAGATAGAAGATTTGTGGATGAAACCCTAATAGAAAAGGACAGATCGAAACCCAAATCGAAAGATTTAAACACTTACATCTCAGATCGAAACCCTCAAACTGAAACCCAAACTTCACTTGCAGCCTGAAACCATAAATTCTCTTCTCCAGAGATAAAGAAAGTGGAAATAGATGAGAAAAAAATCAGATTCAAACCCATATAGAAACACAAATCGAAACATAAATCACTTACATCTTCAGCTTCGGATCGAAACCCTCAAACCCTCAAAACCGAAACCCAAACTTCACTTCGCTTCTGCAGAGACGAGGAAAGTGGAAAGAGAGAATTGGTTCGAGTCATGAGTCTATGACCAAGTGACCATCTCAACCGATGAACTCATGTGCAACTGTGACCAAGGGATGAATTATCCCCAGTGATACATTGCTTGGGTGGAAAAATATGAAGCTGTGACCACCCACACACGCGGATGGCATGCGTGGAACCATATCCAGTTACGAATTTGTAACAGCTTAAGGACAATTATGAAATCTGACAAGATTTGTAACAGCTACAGGCTGTTAAAACCGATTTATAATCAGAAATTTCTGTTATGAATTCAAACTGGAGAAGGTCATTACGAATTTGAGTTACTAATCCAAGAAAATGGTGTAGTGATTTAAAATCTTTAAAACGTTAATCGAATCGTTCATCTGATTCAATTTCTTATAGGTTGGATCGCACCAAACACAGATTGTTAAAATTTTTTTGTGTTTGCCTACTCTGATACCAATTGAAAAGACGAGGGTAACCAAATATACCTCAATCTAAAACTTTTCCACCTATAAGTCCTTTCTCCGAAAGTTATTGTCTATGGACTGAGTCGAGACAATACAACTAATCGGTTTACACTTCGTGTGATCGTCTATGGATACGAGATCGAGACAATACAATAATGAAGTATGTTTTACTTGATAAAAGGTTCGGACTTAACCAAACACAATAGGATTACTATCAAGTAAATAGGAATTAACGTTTGTGTAATTTACATTAAATTATAATAACAATAATTATAATTGCTGAAAATAAAAGTAAATGACACAAAGAAGATTTTGTTAACGAGGAAACCGCAAATGCGAAAAAAAACCCGGGACCTTGTCGACTGAATACTCTCAGGATTAAGCTGTTATACAAAATCAAACCAACTTCGTATAGTTGAGACCAAGCAACTAAACCTATAGTTCACGTACTTGGAACAATTCCTTTGGTTCCAACTTGTAATAAGTCACGTACTTGGAACAATTCCTTTGGTTCGTATTCCAAACAGTAAAGGAACAAAAAATCTGTTTGGTAACAACTCTTTTCAACCAAGTGATGTGAGTTTGACACAAGGCTCTTCCGTTTATTCCAATAAAATCCTTTGTCAGGTCCTTAGATCTATCTAATAACAGCTACCAAAGTAATTGTCAAGATTTTGCAATCAATACTTTTAATCACAAAGAATTGTATTGTTGTCGATCTACTCAACTAATCAATCCAATATACTACAAGGATAAACCAATTATAGCTGGATCCTCTTTAACCGAAACAAGTATTGTGCACACCAAAGATTATGAACCCAAATCAGAAATCTTTTTCGTCTTCAAATCTTCTTAGATCTTCAATAAACACCTTCACATAATCAACTTGAATCTCTTGTGATCAATCACGCACAGAACGGAGTCTATTAACAATGGATTATCACAAGACGTCTTTAGATCTACAAACTGTCTAAAGATCCCAGTCGAAACTTCGATCTAGTTTGAGTGAATCTTACATCAGAAAAAAAGATTCTCAAGCATAAAAAAACTAGGTGCAATCAAATTTCAACAACCGTTAGTTAATCAAATCAGTCAAAAACTAATAATAAACCGCAATTATCTAGTTTCCCACCAACGGTACTAATAGAGCTTCTCAATCCCAAAGAAGTTTTAAACCGAGCGGCCGTAAGAGATTTCGCCTAATTAGGTTACTTTACTCTCTGAATAGGCGGCTCCACCAGTAACAACACAACTAGGTAGTTTTGCTGGCTCTGAGGATTAGTTTGCTAGAAATGCAAACTTTGATATTTATAGACCAAGGAAGTTTGAACACCAAGGAATTTCCAAAACCAAAAATATTCTCAAGATATGCAATATATTTCCAAATTCGGTTTCCATAATTCCTGGAAATGCTTTTTCCAAACTAGGCCTGCACATCGGCCGGTCGGCCGGTTTTTGCGTCTCGACCACCGAGCCGACCAGGTGCCGGTTCTCAAATTTTGAACCGCGTCCGAGTCGACCATCACTCGGTTCGGTTTTAAACCCATCTGAGTCGGCTCAGTTCGGTACCGGTTTTAAACCGTGTCAGAACTGTAATAACTATTTCTGCAGTTTTAGACTTCGTTTTTTACAAAACACAAGGAATTTTCCCCAATTCCCGATATTTTTCCTACTGACACCCATGCATACTAACATAACAAGTAACAACATAAGCATAATTAACATAAGTTCTTTAAAACAAAAACAACAAAGTTACCGAGCTTTGAGTCTGACATAAACTGATAAAGATTGTTCAAAATTACTGAAACTAGCCAACTACTTAAGTTCTTCAAGACTTTAACTTACATAACTATGTACATAACATAACCGAAGGAAAATATTGAGATGTTCAAAGATTAACATAAAGTGTTAAAAGCAACACTTCTATAATCAAGCATCTGGTACTGGACAAGCATCATGTCTGCAACAAGATCTGAACTTCAACAATCATTAATCAAGCATCATTGGATCATCAAAATCCTCTGCATCGGACAAGCACCAAATATTGCTGCAACAAGCCAACAAGCAATACTTTAAGTTAATAACAACTTCGAAGTTCGAACTGACAAGTAAAGAAACAAAGAGAAAAAAAAGAACCAACAGATTACAATTCATCAACATTTCCCTACTGTCAATAAAAGTTTGCAGACTCAAACAAAAGTTTGTAATCAGTTGGAAAAATCCAAAACAAAGATTGCAGACTCAAACTGGTTATCCCCACAACTTGATTTGGTTCTTCCATATTTTTCCTTTTACAAATTGTTTATGAGTGAAAACTATTTCTGTCGGTTTTGGTAATTTGGGGTGTGTGGATGAGAAATGAGTCTAAACCTTAAACAAATGCACTGCACGGGAGTGCTTGTAGATTCGAGAAATCAATCTGTGCAAATCCGGCCTAAACCAAGAAATGGCCGTTCCAGACTTGTTTCGGTCACAAAGTGAAGGAGATGGGGTTGATCTTAGGGAAGGAAGAGAAGAAGGTGTTGACATTGTGAAGGTTTTGGCTATGTATGACTTGTATCAGAAAGCTGAACTGGCTTGTAGGATGTAAACTATCAGATCCGGTGTTTGAATACGATGGTATCAACACTTGCCTCTATTGTCTTGACTTGTTCTGTTTTTTGGAAATAGGGAGGAGAACCTATTTATACAAGTCATTTGAGCCTTATTCACGTCTCTCGTGGGAAGTGGTGGAAGTGGATTGATGGAGTAGTGGAGTTGTGTGTTAGTATTACACGACCAGTCTTTCCCACTTCTCCTGTCATCTCTAACCGTCCATGACTTCCTGACACGTTCTTGTGATGGCGCGTTGCACGATGCACGCTGTAAACCGCCAGACCAATACCCCAGTATGTATCCCCCAGTTTGTGACATGATTGATGTCTCGAGTGTGTGGATCGTGGGACCCACAGAAAGTAGCATGTAATGCTAGATTAAATAACTAAGTTATTTAGGAAGTCGATACTTGTGAAGTATCATATGTATTCTATGCAGGTACTGCATCATGGTGTGGTAAAGTGACGGGTGGTGATCACCATGACGCCTCACTGACCAATTAACTCCTGACTAGGGTTGTATAACCAAGCCGGTGAAGTTGGACGGACGAGATGATCTTTTAGACACTCATCTGCGACCGTTGGTGAAATTAGGTTTTTTGAAGAGGTGCGCAAGCATCACTCTTCAGCTTGGCCGAATCCAAGCTTGGGATATAATTTTGGCAGGGCCGATCGTGAATGTGTGTAGACGACATGACGGTGTAGGCGCAAATACCTCATTGTCTCGTGAAAGTGTGATCTAGGCCACTCAATTTGTCCGGCGAAGTTGAGTGGTCGAGATCAATTTGCAACAGAAATCTGGTGCCGCAAAAGCCGCGCATCATGCCCACTTCGGGCGCGCGTTTCAAGACGACCAAGCTTGATCGGTCTTGGTCGATTAGTCTGGTATATAGACGGCGAGCTGTTATACACGTCCATATCTTAATATCCCATAGAAACGTGATCTAAGCCACTCAATTTGTCCGACAAAGTTGAGCGGTCGAGATTAGTTTGCAATCGGGAGGTGCGACCATGCCTAGTCCGGGCGTGCGAATCGAGGCAAACAGGCATGATATGCCTTGGTCGATCGGGTGTGGAAATAGATGGGCCCACGGTGGTCATGTTGATACGCACCGGACCTGCTTAGTATAATCCTGGACCCTTCATTCGTGCAGGAGAAAATGGACGCTCGTGATTGTTCAAACCCTAATTATGGTTTCACCGCCGTAAGCGTCATGCCTTGTTTGGGCGCACGAATCGGAACGACCAACTATAGTTGGTCCTGACCGATCGGTCATGTATGTAGGCGGCCCCACGGTGTTTGTGTTGACATGCTATGGGCCCTTTGAATCTACATCTACACCCTCCATTTATGCCTGCGAAGATGGATGGTTGAGACTGTTTTGCGATAAATGTAATGTGCCGCAAACCCTAATTTAGGGTTTTTCGTCCATATTGCTTTGGCTTGGACGGTTTGTCAAGCTATGCCACCCTTTTGGGGAGACCGACCATGCGGGTCCCACGTTGGGTCGGTAGTGAATATTCCAATACTTGCTTGGGGTCATGGATTCAATCTAAGCCATCCAATCATGCTGGTGAAGTTGGATGGTTGTGATTGTTTCTGAGACTGATATGGACAGTCCAGGTTCAAACATGATCAATCGGGCTAGTATAACACACCGAGAGATGTATGCTCAATCGGGCTAGTATAACACACCGAAAGTTGTATGCTCAATCGGGCTAGTATAACACACCGAGAGTTGTAGGCTCAATCGGGCTAGTATAACACACCGAGAGTTGTAGCTTGTACGGGTATTTCGTACATGCTTCATTATTAATGCTTGGAGGTTCGTGTTGCTCTGCTGAGAATGCCGCACCGGTAATGAGTATAGGAAATACAAGGCTGGTTATGCATTAATTAATAATGTTGTAAATTCACTGGGTATATGGGATTGTTGCCACATGCTCCAACCTGGATGAATTTCGTGTATTTAATTCACAGAATACTGGGATTGTTGCCACATGCTCCATTCTAGGTGAATTAGTAAAGTGAAGAAGTATTCATCACTTATTAATGGCTTTATCTTTTGCAAGATGTTAGCGCATAATTTTGTCTTTTACAATTTTAGCCTTAAATGAAAATCCACCATCAACATTAAGTCCCCTGCCTAGCACATGATGGTTATATTGTCGTGGGGTAGGCATGAGATGGTGACATATACAACATAATAAAACAAGCTAAAGGAAGTCTACCTGGAGGGATTCTGACCAATCGTGGGCAATCCTCCATGCGTGCATGACCACGGGCCTTGATGGGACCGGCTTCCTCCCTTAGGTGTTTGAGCTATGAATAAGATTCTTCTTCTACTGGGATTCCCCAGCGTGGGTGCTTACACACTGCTGGTTGAATCGCTCGTATACAGATGCTCCCCCGATTTTTGATTAGGGTTCAAAAGAAAGCCTGACTTGGTCGGTGTTGAATCCCCATATATCGGGCAGGCTTCGCCGTAATCGTTTTAATCTTCCTTTAGGGTTTCTTCAGCATATATGCATGTGTAGAGATTTTGAACCACTTTGATGATTTTGCAATAGGGTTTTCTCGAAGAAACTCCGTTTTCTCATCATGTCGAACAACAGTGGATCGTCTTCTTCATACCATCCAGGATCTTCCGTTAAACGTGCACGGCCTGCGTCTGAGCTTCATGATGAATCTCATGCTCGTGTTCTCCGAGTCAAGAAGATCATACCGGTTCGTCTCTTTTTCCTTTTCTGAACATGTGTGACAGTTATCGATGATGACGACTTAACCAGTCCTCTTCCTTCAAAATCAAACACGCCTACCCCTGTGGACCTCGAGGATGCTGATCTGGGTATCTCATCTTATGAATACCCCAATGCAGGTTTTTCATTCGATGTTCGCATGAAATGTTTATCCTCCAGCTACCGATATGTCGGTGGATTCTTGGTGCGGAAGGAGTTTGTGCCTTTGTACGCAAAGTTATGGAGAAAGTACGGCCATATCGCAACCAGGAATATGGTCCGACACTGTTCATCTGCTTTGGTCACCACGGTAAACTGCCTTCTTCCCATGATTGCTGAGATGGAGAATATTTCTATCCGCAACGTTGCCGAATCAAGCCTCGAAAAGTGGGAGAATATGGTATCTACATGTGAATCCATGAAGTTCAACGTGGTCTGGTTGCGGCAGCGTCTTGATATCATCAAGGTTGATCGAGCTGGTATCCTCGTAAATGTTGTTCCTACTGCGAAAGGTATCTTAGAAGAGGAGAAGGCTCTGGATGCGGAATCAAAGAAGGTAGAGCAGGCAGTACAGGACTTGAAGAAAAGGACAGAGAGATATCAAGCTAGACTGGAGATGATGCTCTCAAGGAACTATAATCTGCTAGATGGCCTCCTCTAAGTCGCATTCAGCTGTATTCCCTCATTGTTAATGACGTTTATGTCAAAAAGTTTTCTTTTGAACATCTTTGCGGAATAAATTGCATTGGTTTTATGATTGGTGAAACGGGTTTTTTCATTAATGCATCTCTGAATATAATTGATGATTCAAACAATGAAAATAAATGCCTGCATTATAGCGTCATAAGACAGAGCGGAAAATGGTCAAGCATGATATGCCTTGAGCCATTTTACATTGATGACCGCTTCCAGCCTGCCTCCGTCCACCTTAATGATATTGTAGTAGCCAGTATTGTAAGCCTTGGTGACTGTGTAAGGACCTTCCCATTTCGGTGAGAATTTTGGTGCGGACATGTCTTGTTGGATGTGCTTGGCCGTTTTCAAGACTAAATCTCCCACTTTGAAAACACGTGGTTTCACAGTTTTGTTGTATGCCCTGGAAATTCTATTCCTGTACACCTGAGTGCGTTCTTCTCGCTTTGTTTCTTCGAAATCCAGTGTCTAACTCCGCTACTCTATAGTTAGAGGCTTCAGCCTCGTTCCAGTGGATCCCAGCTGCGGCTGTAATCCTGGCTGACGGGATTTTGATCTCTGCTGGGAGAATTGTGTAGTAGCAGGATTTCCCACACTACACCCCTTACTCGATTTTGCTTAATTAATCTATTGGAAGATGTAAGATCAAGAACATTTATTGATTGAATTCATGAAGTGTTTACACAGGAAAATAGAATTACACTTAGAAGTTAAAACACTCTTAAACTTTCTCTCTCCTAATGACTTGCCTAACAATTCCAAAAAAGATCTCCTTTCTTACAGACTCATTGAGCCCTTTATATAGGGTAATACATAGTGGATGACAGCTAAGCTCCCCTTTATTTTCGGGAATGTCTCGCGAAGTGTCGCAGATGCACAAACATTGACTCTCGCGACACTTCTTAATCCTCGCCAGGTCTCACGTCTTCTTTATGTTTTGCCCGTCGTTATTCATTGCGTCGTTTATTTTAGCTCCTGCGACTCCCTCGCGACGCCGTTCATTAATCTCGCGAGCCTTGTACGTTGCGATATTATGATCCTACATCTTGCCTCTTTTTCCTTGAATATTGCTTGAAGAGCGATTTGAAGGAAAAATTCATTGTTGTCATATTCCTTGGTTTCAATTGGTGAAGGAACGAGCGAAAGAATACTTTTCTCAAAAAGTACGTACTTGCCTCTATTCTTTTGTGTAGTTCCGAAACTTCTTTGTAATACATATGCGAAGTGCCATTTCTTGTCTCGGGAATTACAGAAAATAATCAAAGTATCGCAATTTCTCCTCGCCTACCAAGAAATACACTTTGTATATTTGGATTTTACTAAAGTTCTTTCCGTCGGGTTTCCTTGGATTTAGCAAAGGACCGCTTACACGTGTCTATATTTACCTCTTTTACCGGTGCATTTAATGTTATCCGGTCATAATATTTTTCTCGTCTATTTATAGGAGCATCCTTGTGGAAAATTCTCCTTTTCCTTTTCATCTTCTTCATCGTCTGCAAGTGTTCTTCTTCTTCATCGTTCTGCAAGTGTTTGCTTATTGTTGTCTCTTATCGTCTTCTTCACCACCCTTACTATTCCCTACCAGTTGTTACTCTCATGGCGTCCCTGTTTTGTTAATTTTGCCACATCCGGCTGATTTTGTGGTTGATCAAATTTGTGATTAGCTTTCTTTGTTGAAATCATACCGGTATGATTAACTTTGTAGTTTTCTTTTCTGCCATTGTTGTTTAGCAAGAACCAACCCGTAAATAAGTTTACCGTGAAGAATCCTCTTCTTTCTTTGGGCTCGCCATCGAAATCTACTTTCAAGCAGCAAGAATCCCCCAAGACAACCAAAGCTCACTTCGCGAGCAAAATCTATGGCTTCAAAAAGAAATCCTGCGAGTGACAAGGTATTCAAGAAACATTTATTTTTTATCAACAATACATTGTTGCCTCTCGCTTTTTATTTAATTTGTCATTCGCAGGATGATAAAACTACGGGTCATGCTCCCAAAAAGCCTCGCTACTCCAAACTCCGTTACTCCCGACGTTCCATTTCCTTCATTCACACCTTCATCTCCTGCCGCGAAATCTTCGCAAGATAATTTTGTGCCCCCTTCCCCGGTACTACTACCAACGACAATATTTCTATGCCTCAACTCCTCATAGACCAAGTTCCTTATAACTGTCCTACTACAAACGATCTTATACCTTCTCCTGCTATCAATATCCCTCGCTATTTCTCCAATCACTTCTCTCCCGAAACCTCCTCTTCTCATGAGGTTCCTTTGACAAAGGACGACTGCTTTCTTTGTTTGAACAAATTCCTCTAACTCGCTGAAAATTTGGAGGGGATAGATGTGGCTTTTAAGGTCCTTTTCTCGATCTCGTGAATGATGCCAAAAAGGCTTCTACCGATCTGTCAAATCGAATGTCTCTGCGAGATTTTAAGTAAGCATCTTGGTTCTCGAGAGGATCTCGCAAGCATCTTTAGTTCAAGAGGTTAATAAGTCAAGGATGATCTCCAAGTTATGGCCATGAAGTGCAATAATCTCCACCTTGAAAATCAAAAATTTCTCAAGATCTCACTATATCGTGATAATCTTCGCAAGAATAATGAAGAATTAAAAGGTATGCTCTTGCCGTCCCCCCACTTTTTTTTTTTTTTTTTTTTTTTTTTTGCAACTCAAACCCTTGCTCGTCCTCAAAGTATTAAACCGAAACGAATAATGGAGATATATCAAGCGGAGTCTATCAAGAAGTTCGAGTTGAAAGAGATGCTTGGATGGAGCAAGATAATATCTTAGATAATCTTCATACCTATGCAAACGATCAAATAAATAACTTGTCTAAAGAGAATTTTGATTTATCGCAAGAGCAAATCTCATTAAGTAATGACTTATCTCGCCTCTTATGCTTTGACTAAAACTAATTTGGAGTTGGAAACTTTATCGGATGAGAATCGAACTCTTTCTCAAGAGAAACGTTCTCTGTTGAATAAGATGGCGAGCTACTCGCAGAAGATAATGCTTGTCAAAAGTTATGTGAAGAACACAAACAAGCTAATCATACTTTGAAAAGCCAACTTGAAGAAATTATCACGAGAGAGATAAACTTATTCAAGGTAGAATAACGTTGAGTGTAAAAGCGAAGCAATTCCAAGAACAATGTGTCAAATTAGAAAAATCCAACTCTACTCGCGACCGAAAACTCCATACTTGTTTCTAATGAAAAGAATTTGCGATCTCGATTGAAAGGCTTAGTGGGAGATTCATTTGATGATGTCATGGACCGCTTGGGGAATAATTTCAGCTTTAATTCAACATCTTACTTCTCAAAGGAAGGTAGTCAAATTATTTGACTATCTTAATTTATGTATTTATTCCATGAATGCTTTATTACCCCCGAAGATGCCAATAATGTTCGATAAGGATTTTCTCGATCTTGTGTATTTGTTATGCGGACTATGAGAGAAAGCTTCGCTCCACTATCTCCACCCTCAGGTCTGATTATTCTAGAATTCGCAAGGAAAACGGACTACTCTCCGCGTCTCTTGCTCGTTCTCGCGACCGTGCAGAGCGAAGATTTGATTATATGTCTTATTGTAAGGACATTGATAGTAAGAATCGTCAGAAGGCATTGCTTCGCCAATTCTCTCCTAAAGCGGAAATTCTTGTGAATAATATTTTGCTTTCCAAGTCTCTTGATCCTATCCACGTCGATCCTTTGGAAGTAAGTGATGATGAAGTTCCCAATGCTCCAGATAGTGATTATGAATATGAAAGTGGCGAAGATCTCTCTGATAAGGAAGTCGTTGATGAAGATAGAAAAATTTCTCGATGAAAATCCAAAGAATTGGCGAGAACAAAGGTGAAGAAAACATTTCAAGAAAATCCATCAATCGGCGGATGTGAAGGCGATAAAGGCGCGAGAAAAGCCTCAACCATCCTCTGCAGATGCGAGAGAGTTAAATTCTCTTTGTAATTTGTTAGAATTCCTTTTTGTTCGAGTGACTTAACTCTTTTGATTGAGTAATTTCCATATTTCTTTCTTCCTTTCTTAGTTAAGATCACCTTGCGAGCATGTTCGCTCATTGAATCTTTTATTAAGTAAATCCATCCCAATCGGGGGATTTGATTTTAATTCTTCTCACATCATGACAAAGTCGCAGAGCCGCTTTTTACATTTTTATGCAATGGCCCATTGACCTTGCCTTATCATTTTTGTGTGGTCTTCCAAGTCGACCTCCCTAATTAGAGGTCTTCCCTGCCACCTTTCATTGCGACAAAATCGCAGGACGTCTTTACACTTGCATGTAAAGACCCATTGATCTTGCCTTATCATTTTCCAAGTATTTTTGCCTCTCATAGATATTTTAGTTGCGACAATATGACAGGCCTATATATCCTTGCGAACACATAGCCCCATGACATTGCCGTCGTGCGACGAAATCGCAGGACGTCCGTACACTTTCATGTAAATACCCATTGATCTCGCCTTACCCTCGCGTTAGTATTATTGCCTCTCGCAGATCATTGCACAAATATGACGAGCCTAAATTCTCTTGCGAGAACAGAGCCTCATGACATTTGCGTCTGTTTTTGACACCCCCCTAATGGAGAGCGTCGCCCTTATCATCTCCCTATTGCCCCTTCAAGGAGGCGAAACATCGGCCATACAAGACTAGCTCCTCCCATCCGGTCTTAACAACAACTAAGTTGTTTTCGCAGCCTCTTATCCCTTATACCTATATGGTTTATGGTTACGAGATCGCACCCTAAGTGGAGTTTTCTTCGGGCGAGTGCAACATATGCCAAGACTTGCCAAGAATGGCCGGGTAGGTTCATCCATCCTGGGCACTCGCTCAACCGTGTACCTCGGCGCCTTGAGCATACACTGACTCCTAAGAAGAGACCCTCGGTCGCCCAACCAGGGTATAACCTACATATATAGTTGGGAATCCAAGGTACCTCTTCCTGATAGGCTTTCATGGGCCCCAAATTTCCATGACTCGGGCTTCGGAGCGGTGTAACCTTCCCCCGAGCCATGTCGAGAGATACCCCCTTATATGACGCACTTTAGGTCTTACATTTGCCTCTTACGAAATGTTATTCGCGAACTAGGTGTACGCCATAAAGGTTCGTCCCATTCATTCATTCTTTTATTCAATCATTCTTCATCCTTTGCTATTTTGTTCGCGAGATATTCGCCAATTCATTCATTTAATCATTCGTTATCTCTTGTTGTTTTGTTAAGTCATTCATGACTTTTTTGTTATTCTTGTCGCGAGATCTTCGCGTATTTTCTCTGCATTTTACTGAATGCCGCAAATATCTTGCGAAGAAGTACTTCATTTTGATTCCTTTTTCCTCTCTCATTTTTACGGGTAATATTTCTTTAGGTATAACCTATTCCATGGTCTATCCAACTTTTGTCCCACATCTCTTCCTTCGGGATCCATCAATCTATATGCCCCTGTACCAACTACTTCTTTGATGATATACGGTCCATCCCATTTTCTCGCCAATTTGCCTCCACTTTCTCGTTGATATATTGGGGTTTCACGCAACACCAAGTCTCCCAGGTTGGAACTCACGTATTTTGACACGCTTGTTATATTCTCTAGCCGGCTTGCTGATAATTCTCCATGTGTCGCAAGGCCTTTTCTCGTTTTTCTTCCAATTCATCCAACTTGATTAGAATGTTGCCTGCGCTAATATTTTTCTCCCAGGACCTCTTTTTTGGTTATCTAATCACGACCTCCGTTGGGAGTACTTGCTTCCACTCCGTAAGTTAAGCAAAAAGGGGACATTCTGTGGCTTCTCTTCTAGTTGTATTATAAGCCCATACCGCATTGGGTACTTGTTCGCACCATCCCCTATTGTGTCCTTCCAACTTTTTCTTCAATATATCGGCAATTGTTTTGTTTGTTGCCTCCGCTTGACCATTAGCTTGTGGATATAATGGAGTTGATTTTCCACATCTTATCTGAAATGCATTAAGTAGCAACTCTATATTTTGCCCTTCAAACCGCTTCCCGTTATCGGATACCAATTGTGCAGAATCCCAAATCGCATATAATATTTTCAAATATGAAAGTAAAAATATCCTTATCGCGAATGTGGCCGGACCGCTTTCACCTCCGACCATTTTGTGAAGTAACTGTCATTGCGACGATTAAGTATCTTCTCCGTCCTGCTCCCTTCGTAAGAATGGTCCCACAATGTCTAAACCCCATTTTCCAAAAGGCCACACACTTCTTGAAGAATTTAACTTGTGCTCCTTGCATGTATCTTCTTCCCATGTCTTTGACAATCTTCGCAGCGCCTGGATATTGCTCTCGCGTCTTCATGCATATATGGCCAATAATATCCTTGCGTCTTTGCCTTATATGCCAAAGATCTCCCGCCGCTGTGATTTCCGGCATCCCCACTATGCAAAGATCTTCAATATGGTTTCTCCTTCTTTCCTTGATAGACATCGAAGCGAGGGTCCCTCAAAAGAACGTCGATAAAGCACGCCATCTCGTAATTCATAATTTGTTGCCCGCTTTTAACTTGTGTGCTTCCAATCTATTTCTTGGTACCTCGCCTTTCATTAAGTACGCGTGAAGTTCCACTCTCCAATCTTCCTCGCGACCTTGCATTTCATCTACCACCATCATTATATCTCGCTTCTTGTCCCTCCTCTTTATTAATTGATGGCGCCAGAGCGTCGTATTTTGATATTCCTCGCAGTTGGGTCTGTCATCATACTTGATATAAAGGCAAAAGCGTCTGAGTCTATTATCTCTCCTTGATATGTGCCTCCATTTTATTTTTGGTATCTCGTGTGACAACACTTCTACAAGCTTCCGTATTTCGTAGAGATGGATCATTTGTAGCATACTTCTCTCGTTATTTGACAAATTGCTAATTATGTCACCGGTAATCCTCACATTCTCCGCCATTTCTATTGCGAATTTTAGAGCATGTATTATAGCTTCATACTCCGTTTCATTATTGGTAGACTCAAATTCCAATCTAAAAGCGAAAGCTAACTTATTGCCTTCCTCGCGAAATCACAACAATTCCCACTCCTTTACCTTCTCCATTGGATGATCCATCCACTAATATTTCCCACCGATCTCGGCTCGTTAACAAATCTTTTGGATCTCCATGCTCTTCTTCTACATCCATCATTTCATCCACCGCTTCATCTTCCTCCAAAGGAAATTCTCGCGAAAGTCTGCGACAACCCGTGACTTTGTTGAAGATAATATTTCATATTTCAGGTTTGTAATGGCTTATTTGAGCATTCCACCTTTCGACTCTTCCCGATCTTTTTGAATTTTTCATTACCGACTCAATTGGTACCTTTGTCACCACTTTAACAAGATGTGCTGAAAATATATGCGAAGTTTAAACGACGCATGACTAACGCCAGGATTAGTTTTTCAATCTTGAATAATTTCTTTTCTGCAAACATTAAAAGTTTTGCCGATATAATAGATTGGTTTTTCTACTCCTCCCATTCGCATAAAAACCGCACTTAAGGCATGCGATGTTGTCGCGAGATATATTAATAATTCCTCTCCCGGTTCTCGCTTTCCGCATAATGGATATATCCATTAAATGCTCTTTGATCCCTTGCAAAGCCTTTTCACATTCGTCCAGTCCACTTAAATTTCGATCCTTTTTTGAACATTGAAAAAGTGTTTACACTTATCGATGACCGCGAGATGAACCTTCCTAGTGATGCTAGTAACCCATTCGGCTTTTGAACATCCTTTACCGTCGCAGTGTCGGCATATCGCGAATCGCTTTTACTTTCTCCGGATCAACATGTATTCCTTCCTTTGATATAATGTAACCCAAGAACTTTCCCGACGCTACTCCAAAGGTACATTTTTCCTGGATTGACTTTGATGTTGAAACGCCTCATTTGTTCAAAAATTTCTTTCAAGTCTCGCACATGATCTTCCTCTTTTTACTTTTTATTAACATGTCATCTACGTATACCTCTAGTGTTTTATGTATCCATTCTGCGAATACCTTTTCTACCATCCTCTCGATATGTTGCTCCAAAGATTTCGTAAACCAAATGGCAATTTAGTATAGCAATATAATCCTCTTGGAGCGAAGAAAGCAAGATGCTCCCGATCTTCCTCGGCGAGGGGAATCACAACCTTTGTATCCGTCAGAGATGATACTCTCTCATTCCCTACGATTCGACTAGTTGTGGAATATCTGGCGTGGAAAAAACCGTCTTTAGGGCAAGCTTTATTTAAGTCGGTGAAATCAATGCAAATCCGTATTCCCTTGTTCTTCTTTGGAACTATAACCATATTCGCTATCCATTCAGGATATTTTGCTTGTCTAATAATTCCCGCATCCAAAGATCTTCTGCAGCTTTCTTCTATCCGAGGTGATATGTCGTTGCTATCTTTCTAATTCTTTGTTTAAATGGCTTCACGTTTTTATCAATTTCTAACTTGTGACAAAGCGATCGACGGATCTATACCGGGCATTTCATCCATATCCCATGCGAAGATGTCTTTATAATCTCGCAAATGATCGACAGTTCTTTTTTCTTCATCTCGCTTCCATGCTAGTTCCAATCTTTAGCATCTTGGGTTTTTCCTTAGTTCCAATATTCACTTCTTTAGTTGATTCTGCCGCGACGTAACTGGCCTTCGGTTCTCCCATAGGGGTTGATCCTTTCGCAAGATCATCTTCTTCTCCCGAGATCTCGCCAGGTATGCCTTTTCCTTCCTTTGCTCTTATCATGTAAATTCTGAATTCTTCTTCTTTCTTAATTGCCCTCGCCATCTTTTTGCGGTATTTTGATATGTTCTTTCGCTTGTTTATTTGTTCCTCGCAACACTTTACTTCATTTTGATAATATATTCTTCCCTTGGCGTCGTCCTCCGATCTCGCCGATTCCAGGTTGGTGTAGGGAACTTGATACATTGATGAAGCGTCGACGCCACAAACTTTTTATCGCATGTACCCATGGTCTTCCTAGTAACATGTTGTATGGTGATTCCATATCCACCACACTCAATGTCACCTGTGTTTCGATTCCTCCTAACGGAATACGTATTTTTATCTCCCCTTTAACTTTTGTTATGGATTTACCAAAACCTTGAATATTGTATGTCATGAAAATCATATCTTCGTCTTTATATCCCATCTTTTTGTAAGCGTGATAGAACATGATGTTCACCGGACTCCTCGTATCGATTAAAACTCCATTCATCACCCATGTTTTCATCGTATTCTCCGATTTCTCTCCTTCCTTATACGCGTTTATTGCAATCACCAGTGGAGACATGTGATCCAAGTTTTCTTTTGATATTTCCCCGCCGTGAATGTTATCTCCTGCTTTTCCCAATCCTTCAAAGGTGATGTCCTTTCTCTATCCATAATCTTCTTTCCTTCAAAATCCCGTTTGTGTATTTTTCCTCTGATATTTTCATGAAATTCACTAATCATTGCTCTTGTGTCTGTGCTGCATGCCATATCTTTTTCGTCCGTCTCATCCGATTTAAGATATTCCTTTCTCATTTTCTTGATTTAAACAACTTTAATTGCGATCTTCTCTCTTTTACCAATGATTCGTCCCTGTTTCTAGCGCATATGTAGTAGCAGGATTTCCCACACTACACCCCTTACTCGATTTTGCTTAATTAATCCATTGGAAGATGTAAGATCAAGAACATTTATTGATTGAATTCATGAAGTGTTTACACAGGAAAAATAGAATTACACTTAGAAGTTAAAACACTCTTAAACTTTCTCTCTCCTAATGACTTGCCTAACAATTCCAAAAAAAAGATCTCCCTCCTTACAGACTCATTGAGCCCTTTATATAGGGTAATACATAGTGGATGACAGCTAAGCTCCCTTTATTTTCGGGAATGTCTCGCGAAGTGTCGCGAGATGCACAAACATTGACTCTCGCGACACTTCTTAATCCTCGCCCGGGTCTCACGTCTTCTTTATGTTTTGCCTGTCGTTATTCATTGCGTCGTTTATTTTAGCTCCCTGCGACTCCCTCGCGACGCCGTCGTTCATTAATCTCGCGAGCCTTGTACGTTGCGATATTATGATCCTACAAATTGCGTCCGCTCCGTAAACAAGTGAGTATGGGAAACTCCAATGGAGCTTCGGGTGATGTCCTATGCCCATAGCGCCATTGGTAACTGGTCATGCCATTCCCTAGGATTGTCGTGTCTTGTTCGACCGATGATCCGGATCAATGTCTTGTTGGTACTTTCACTTGTCTGCCCCTTGAGGGTAGTAGATGGTGGAGAAGACCTGTTTAATGCCATACTCTTCAAGTAACTCTCGTACATGTTTATTGGCGAAGGGAGTGCCATTATCAGTGATGATATGCTTAGGCACACCAAAACGACAAATGATATGTTCTTTAATAAAAGTTTTTGTCGTTGCTCCCGTAATTCCTCGCAGGGAATGGCTTCTACCCATTTGGTGAAGTATTATATCGCGATTATGATGTATTCGTGCTGCTTCGATGATGGCGGATTGATTTTCCCGATAATTTCCAGTCCCCAGCTGTAAAATGGCCATGGACTGCTTATCGAGTGCAAAGGGGTGGAAGGCACATGAACAAGGTTCCCATGAATTTGGCATTTGTGACAGCTTTGTACAAAAGCGGCTGCGTCATCCTCCATGGTCGGCCAATAGTATTTCTCGTGTATCTGGAGAAACAGTTTCCTCTTCCCTTGATGTTCCCCTTCATGTGTTTCCTTGACATGATCGGGATTTCTACCTGACCCGGGCATCGTAATAGATCACCTCCGAAGCTCTTGCGATACAGGATCCCTTCGTGGAATACGAACCGCTTGGCCTTTTGCTTTATCTTGATGGCATCCTTTTGATTGGCAGGAGTTGCTCCGTCACGGAGATAGCTAATGTATGGCTCTTTCCAGTCCCCAGTGTGGTTCACATTAAAAACTTCCAATTGATGTGGCGGTGCTTGGCAATTTGAGCAGGATTTCTGAAGTAGTCTGGATTGAGTCTCCATCTCTGGCCAGTAATAGCCAGGCGTTGAAGTCGTCGGTAAAGCGTTACCACCAATGATTGTCCATAAATTCATTGTGAACACGATTTAGCTGTAATTGTGCTTCGTCATCCCCAAGACATCTTGACAGGGAACCATCCGGGTTTCGATAATATAGCATACCATGAAGCATGAAGAAGTTCTGCAGGGTTTTGAGAATGACCTTTCCTTGGGAGAGTGAGCTGTTGAGCTCTTGAATGATCGGAGTTCGCCAATCGTCAGTCTTGGTGTCTTTGTATTATGATAGCCATGTCGATTCTATGGTTCTCCTCTTTACTGTCAGGGTTTCTTCCAAACCTTCGAACTTCAATTTGGAAGCCAGTGTTGTTATACATTCGGCGTATTTGTTGTTGCTGCGACCAACATGGGTTATGGTTGCATCGGCAAAATAGTTTAGTAACCTTTGTGCTTCTGATCGGTATGGAGCTAGCGTTACTTCCTTCAGTGCGTATACTCCATTCATCTGATTCACCAGTAACTTGGAGTCACCTGTTATCTCCAGACGCGTGACTCCTGCTTGCTTAGCTATTGACAGCCCTATGAGGAAGGCTTCATACTCAGCTGAGTTGTTGGTGCATTCGAAGTCCAGCTTGAAGGAGTGTGAGAATACTTCCCTAGTTGGAGATACTAATACCACGCCCGCTCCTCCAGTATTACTGCTAGGGGTAGCAGAGCCATCAAAATACAAGAGCCACACTTCTTCTTCCAAAACAGAGATGTCTAGAAATTCTCCAGGAAGATCCTCGTGTAGCCCTGTAGTGCCTTCTCCAGGGAATGCTGCTAGTAAGTCTGTTACTGCTTGACCATTGATAGCTCTAGGTGACGTACAAGTTATGTCCAACTCTGACATTTGGAGAAGCCACTTGCCTGTCCTTCCCGTCAAGACCGGCTTTGAAAGTAAAAAATTTACATGATCAGATTTAGACACGAGTATCACCTTATTGGATAGTAGGTAATGCCTAAACTTCTGAATGGAATGGATCAAAGCTAAACATGCTTTCTCCGCTTTGGGATATCTGAGTCCAGCATCTCTTAATATTCGACTGAAATAGTATATGGGATGTTCGATTCCCTCGTCGTCTTCCTGAGCGAGTAGAGACCCTACGGCGGTGTCACTGAAGGCAGTGTAGAGACACAACGGCTTCCCTTGTACAGGAGACTTCATGATGGCTGGAGATGATAATATTCGTTGAATATTTCGAAAAGCTTCCTGCTGGGTTGCGGTCCAAACGAAGCTGGCTCCTTTCTTCAGCAAGGGGGTGAATGAGGCGGTAAGTTGGGCTAGACCAGGTATAAAACGTCGAATGTAGTTCACCTTGCCCATGAAACTCTGGAGTTCTTTCATAGTTCGTGGAGGCGGCATTGTGAGGATATCCTGAGTCTTGGATGGGTCTACCTTAATCCCTTCTGCAGTCACTTGGAATCCCAGAAATTTACCTGAAGAGACACCGAAAGCACATTTCAAAGGATTCATCTTCAACTTGTATTCTCGACACCTCTCAAACAATTGTCGTAAGACGTTGGTGTGATCTGCTCGGGCCCTTGACTTGACCACGATATCATCTACATAGTCTTTTACTTGTTTATGCAACATGTCGTGGAAGATTGCCGTCATAGCACGTTGATACGTTGCGCCGGCGTTCTTTAAACCGAATGGCATAACAATATAGTAAAAATTGCCAAGAGCGGTTCGGAAGGCTGTCTTACTTGCAACATGCTCATACATCCTTACCTGATTGTAGCCGCTGTAACCATCCATGAAGGAGAACATGCCATGTCCGCTGGTGGCGTCTACTAACATGTCGATGTTAGGCAGAGGAAAGTCGTCCTTGGGGCAGCACTTGTTCAAGTCTCTGAAATCAACGCAGCACCGAATCTGTCCGTTTTTCTTATTTACTGGGACCACATTAGCTAACCAGGTCGGATGATGAATAGGTCTGATAAAGCCAGCAGCTAGCAACTTCTGAATTTCGTTCTTGATTTGTTCTTCCACTTCGTGTATGAATTGCCTTGGAGATTGTTTGATTGGCTTGGATCCAGGTATGACATATAGGTGATGGGTGACCAATTTTTTATCTAGACCAAGTATTTCCTCGTATGTCCAGGCAAACACATCTTGGTACTCCTTGAGTAGTTGGACAAGACCCGCACGTTCGTCCACGAACAGAGTCGAACTGATAGAGACAGGCCTGGGAGATTTTTCATTCCCGATGTTAATAGTCTTGAGCTCGTCAGTCGTGGAGTTGGTGCCATCTTGTAGCTGTCGTGGGGCGTCCAATACCTCCTCTTGTGTTTCGTCGTTCTTGCAGCATTCAATTGGGCGGAGAGACTGGGTAATTGCTAACAACGGCGCCGGTATATTGTCTTCCCATTCTGATCATGGCTTGCCTCGAAAGTACGTTCCCTTTTGGTGTGGGCATGGGTTGAATCTTCTCCGGGTAAAGATGGACGCCTCGTCAGAGAAGGTGTGTCGTAGTGTTTAGCCCCCAGTGATGCAAGTCGGTCTTCTTCCTGGATTGAAGCCCACGTGGGTAGTGGGGTGCACAGGATTTTGTCTGACCTTCCCTGCGGAGTTTCTTTTGGCTCGAACAGTTCCACTCTGCATATTGGTGCGTACGGAGACAATGATGTAGGAATACAAATGACTTCCTTATTTAGGATGGTCTTCAGGCACTGGTGATACGTTGAAGGTATGACCTTATTGTCATGAAGCCACGGTCTCCCTAGTATCATATGGTAGTCCGGCTCCTTTTCTATGACTTCAAATTTCACTTTTGACTGAATGGGTCCTACTGATAAATTCAGATTGACATACCCGTATGTGTTGGTCTGGTTTCCTTCGAAGTCCGTCATTGTGGTGGGCTGTCGTACAATCTTGCATGGGCTAACCTTAGCTGTCCTGAGAGTATTGAGAGTAATCACATTCGAAGATGCTCCTGTGTCGACGAGAGCCCTCCTGAACTCTGAATCCTTGATACGTGCGGTAACATGTAGGGCCCGATTATGACCTTACTCTGCCATCATGTCGTCTTTTGTAAATGTAATATTATTTACAGATGCTTCCGATATAGTTAGGATTTCTGGACGTGAAGGAGTCAGGTGTACGTCCAGAGCTATTTTATTAATTACAGCAAACGTCTCTGCCCGTTGATTCTTCGAGAGGTGCAAGAGTTCACACAAGCTTTCCACTAGAGATGCCGCTTCCTGATCCACTGGTCTCTGGTTCGTAGTAAAGTTGTTGAGGCGGTCCTAAGACCAACCATCTCGAAATTGATTGAATGGTATTGAATAAATTGACTTTACAACCGAGAGATTAACCTCCCGCTATGGTCACCAATTGTTTATGGGTGAAAACTATTTCTGTCGGTTTTGGTAATTTGGGGTGTGTGGATGAGAAATGAGTCTAAACCTTAAACAAATTCACTGCACGGGAGTGCTTGTAGATTCGAGAAATCAATCTGTGCAAATCCGGCCTAAACCAAGAAATGGCCGTTCCAGACTTGTTTCGGTCACAAAGTGAAGGAGATGGGGTTGATCTTAGGGAGGGAAGCGAAGAACGTTTTGAGATTGTGAAGGTGTTGGCTATGTATGACTTGTTTCAGAAAGCTGAACTGGCTTGCAGGATGTAAGCTATCAGTTCCGGTGTTTGAATACGATGGTATCAACACTTGCCTCTATTGTCTTGACTTGTTCTATTTTTTGGAAATAGGGATGAGAACCTATTTATACAAGTCATTTGAGCCTTATTCACGTCTCTCGTGGGAAGTGGAGGAAGTGGAGTGATGTATTAGTGAAGTTGTGTGTTAGCGTTACACGACCAGTCTTGCCCACTTCTCTTGGCATCTCTAACCGTCCATGACTTCCTGACACGTTCTTGTGATGGCGCGTTGCACGCTGCACGCTGTAAACCGCCAGACCAATACCCCAGTATGTATCCCCCAGTTTGTGACATGATTGATTTCTCGAGTGTGTGGATCGTGGGACCCACAGAAAGTAGCATGTAATGCTAGATTAAATAACTAAGTTATTTAGGAACTCGATACTTGTGAAGTATCGTGTGTATTCTATGCAGTGAATCGCATCATGGTGTGGTAAAGTGACGGGTGGTGATCACCATGACGCCTCACCGACCAATTAACTCCGACCGGGGTTGTATAACCAAGCCGGTGAAGTTGGACGGACGAGATGATCTTTGAGACACTCATCTGCGACCGTTGGTGAAATTAGGGTTTTTGAAGAGGTGCGCAAGCATCACTCTTCAGCTTGGTCGAATCCAAGCTTGGGATATAATTTTAGCAGGGCCGATCGTGCATGTGTGTAGACGACATGACGGTGTAGGCGCCCATACCTCATTGTCTCGTGAAAGTATGATCTGGGCCACTCAATTTGTCCGGCGAAGTTGAGTGGTCGAGATCAATTTGCAACAGAAATCTGGTACCGCAAAAGCCGCGCATCATGCCCACTTCGGGCGCGCGTTTCAAGACGACCAAGCTTGGTCGGTCTTAGTCGATTAGTCTGGTATACAGACGGCGAGCTGGTATACACGTCCATATCTTAATATCCCATAGAAACGTGATCTAAGCCACTCAATTTGTCCGGCAAAGTTGAGTGGTCGAGATTAGTTTGCAATCGGGAGGTGCGACATGCCTAATCCGGGCGTGCGAATCGAGGCAAACAGGCATGATATGCCTTGGTCGATCGGGTGTGGAAATAGATGGGCCCATGGTCGTCATGTGGATACGCACCGGACCAACTTAGTCTAATCCTGGACCCTTCATTCGTGCAGGAGAAAATGGACGCTCGTGATTGTTCAAACCCTAATTAGGGTTTCACCGGTCGTGCGTCATGCCTTGTTTGGGCGCACGAACTGGAACGACCAACTATAGTTGGTCCTGACCGATCGGTCATGTATGTAGGCGGGCCCATGATGTTTGTGTTGACATGCTCTGGGCCCTTTGAATCTACATCTACACCCTCCATTTATGCCTGCGAAGATGGATGGTTGAGACTGTTTTGCGATACATGTAATGTGCCGCAAACCCTAATTTAGGGTTTTTCGTCCATATTGCTTTGGCTTGGACGGTTTGGCAAGCTATGCCACCCTTTTGGGGAGGCCGACCATGCGGGGCCCGCGTTGGGTCGGTAGTGAATATTCCAAACCTGCTTGGGGTCATGGATTCAATCTAAGCCATCCAATCATGCTGGTGAAGTTGGATGGTTGTGATCGTTTCTGAGACTGATATGGACAGTCCAGGTTCAAACATGCTCAATCGGGCTAGTATAACACACCGAGAGATGTATGCTCAATCGGGCTAGTATAACACACCGAGAGTTGTATGCTCAATCGGGCTAGTATAACACATCGAGAGTTGTAGGCTCAATCGGGCTAGTATCACACCGAGAGTTGTAGCCTGTACGGGTATTTCGTACATGCTTCATTATTAATGCTTGGAGGTTCGTGTTTCTCTGCTGAGAACAACACTCAGTCGTCATGCCGCACCGGTAATGACTACAGGAAATACAAGGCTTGTTATGCATTAATTAATAATGCTGTAAATTCACAGGGTATATGGGATTGTTGCCACATGCTCCAACCTAGATGAATTTCGTGTTAATACTGGGATTGTTGCCACATGCTCCATTTTAGGTGAATTAGTAAAGTGAAGAAGTATTCATCATTTATTAATGGCTTTATCTTTTGCAAGATGTTAGCGCATACTTTTGTCTTTTATAATTTTAGCCTTAAATGAAAATCCACCATCAACACAAATAAACAGCACAATTAAAAACAGAAGTGATGAATACAAAAAGGGTATCCAATAAAAATATCTCTAATTCGTGTTCATAAACATGGAATAGATGATCAAAACGTATTACATACAAAAAAACAGAACGGAAAATCAAGAAACCCTAATATTTATAAACCTAGGGTTTCATTCAAAACCCCAAATCTAATTTATGTATAACAAATTAACAACTAACAAATTACAAGCTATGTAAACTTAGGGTTTCATTTCAAACCCCAAATCTGATATATGTATAACAACTAACAACTAATATAAACCTAGGGTTTCATTAAAACCCCAAATCAACCTGTAATTGATATCATAGCCACAACAAATAACAAGTAACAATCAGACAAATAAAAGAAACAAACATCAAATGATTTAAATCAAACACTCACAACATTCGACACATATATGAAGAAGAAAACAATGAAAAGAATTAGATTCTTTGACTTACAGTTGATGTGTTCGTTGGTAATGGTAACTTGGTGGTGATAAATCATGAATGAAAGTATGAGACTCTGAGAGTGAACACTGAGAAGATCTGAAGAAGAAGAGAAGCGGCCGCTCTCTAGAGAAACTGAGAAAGAAATGAAACTGAATAAAGAAAAGAAAAATGAGGTTTTATTGTTAGGGTTAGTAAAATGGAGGGTTAGGATGAGGATAGGTATGGAAATGGAAGGCTATGATTGATCGGTTGTATTTGGCTCGGCTCGGCCGGCTAATTTACTCATACTGATGTCCGAGCCAACTAGGTGTCGATTATGTTTTTAGATACCGTCACCGGCCGTGGGACAATCGGTGCGGCGCGGTTTCGGCACGGTTCTTCCAGTTTCGGCACGGCATCTCGGCCCGACCGGTTTCTTGTGCAGGCCAAGTCCAAACATTGACCGAAAATCTCTTAGAAAATCTCCAACTAGTAAATGCACATTACTAATATTCATTCTCCAAAAATAAAATTAAAAACCTTAATTAAAAGATTTTCAACTAATTTTTCGATCCGGGATTCTCCTTTAGCTATTAAGGAATATCTTTGAACAATAAAAGATAAGCGTTACTGCACATGTTCAAAGTATGTCGACATCTTAACTCAGTAAATCATCTTTCATATTTACTATCTTGGAATCGATTTTCCACACTTCCAAATAATTTTAGAATTGGTTCATATGACTTCCAAGAACTATGTGATTGATCAAGAACACTCAATCACCAATCATGGGTTTCACGGTTCTACCAAAACAAGTTTCGGTTCTACCTCCATGTGAGTACTAGATTTAGTCACACTAGCTTTCCAAAATTCGGTTGACTAGGTACTAGGATCGGTTCCCACATATATATGGTATCTAACTTGTATTTGTTATACATGTCCATAGGATCGGTTCCCAATATCTAAAAACGTGTTGCACATGTTCATAGGATCGGTTCCCAATATCTAGAAACGTGTTGCACCTCTTACAAGGATCGATTCCCCTCTTGTGATCGGTTGCACCTCTTACTAGGATCGGTTCCCCTTTGCCTAGAGTTGGTCATACCAATAACACTAAATCGATCATACCATCTCAGGTGATTACTTAAGATCGGTTTCACTAATAAAATTCATACCAATACAAAAGTCAGGCCTTGTGAATAGTTTTACCAAGAACATAAACAAGTCATTAGCGGTTATAATAATCACACATATTGGTAGTTCAAAAGATATGCAATGAATAACAATACTAATAAGCCTAGTGATTTCCCTTTCAATTCACAAAACAAGTTCATGAATTTACTTCCTTTAAACGAATGAAAAACATTATTTCCTAGGATGAAATCTTCACCTCATACCCATACATAATCACAATAGCATTCAAACGATTATGTTGATGTTTTATATACAAATCAAAAGATAAGTGTTATACTTCGTATTGTATTCCTTAATACTACGTCTAACTAGAGTATAATCATTCCTGCTTCGCAGTTATGTTTTCAATATGCACGACTTGAAAGATACGTTAGGGAATGAAAAATTTCAAGTCAAATATCACTAACCTCAAGTGGAAGGATGATATTGTCGTTGTAGCTCCTTACTTCTTCACTTCTTCAAGTCTTCGTAATACTTGTAATGTCTCATATCCTAATACTTTCAAGCTAACCTATACGAATTTGACTCTTCTACATAATCAAGCGACTCTTTAAATGAGTTTTGCTTCAAATATGAAAACCAAACTTGACATACCAACGCTTGGTGGGTTCAACCGAGCTATGCTCTAACACGTATAGCTATGTAGACTTTCACATTATACACATTTGATATTTTGAGTTGAGTTTAACTCGCTTATATCTTTCTCGAAATATGTGCTAGAAAGCTTTTTGCTTTAATTACATTCATCATTATTCTTGACGAAAGTCAAAAGATGATCATGTGAAAATCGCCTTGTAACATCTTACATGATTTGTGTGAGATAGTCATTTTATGTAGACTCAGAATGTTTCGTATTGATCATTCGATCACTTGAAAATTTCTTATAATCTAATAGTTTGTGTGATACAGTTATTTTCGTCTTCTAAGAATGTTTCAATGATTGAAATAGGAGTTTAGAACAATTAACCAACGTCTGGATATAGCACAGTATGCATACATGTATGCAAACTGTTGTAAGAATGATTCAAGTTCGGGAACCAAGTATGCATACCCATATGCGAACGGTTTTAATTGTCAAAGTCCGGGAACTAAGTTTGCGTACCCGTTTACAAACTGTTTCACCTGAATTCGGTCCGTAACGTCAGTATGCGTACCCGTTTGTGAACTGTCGGAGAGGATCAAGTTCGAAACTTAAGTTTGCGTACCCGTTTGCAAACTTATGAGGTTAAGTTCTAAAATCGGTTAAGTATGATTTCATACTCATGAATACATTTATAAATTAAGGAATGCAATCTTTGCAAACCGTGGCTATAATGTTCATGAACTGATTCTTTTGAATCAATCCGATTTTGCTTCAATTGTGTCTTGTATACTCTTATAAGAATATAAACAATTGAACAACTCTCTGAGTAACACAATTAGATTCATTTGATTATCATTTGATCTAGAAGTGTTAAGATGAACATGGTTAATACAAAAGTGTTCATATGGCTAACTTCGGTTAACTGTTATTGAACCAACTCAATATACACGTTTAGGTACGGTTACCCATATCCAAATGAAGGTATATTTATTTCATTTGTGTGTAACAAGCTAAGACCATCTAACAGTGCAAACTTAGTTTAAATCTTAAATCAAGTTTTCATCTAACAGTGAATATTGATTGCTTTGCCTCAAAGTTATCAAACCCTGATTTGAAGACTATATAAGGGATAACTCTAGCAACTGAGAAACCTAATCCCCACACCTCCTATGTGATACTAGTTGCGACTAGAGTCGATTCTCCTTTAACCTAGGTTTTTCCTAAAACCATTATAGGTTAACGACTTAAAGACTTCATTGGGATTCTGAAGCCAGAACCAACTATTTTCTGTGTAGTTTGTGTTCTGATCATACTTGTTCTATCGTATTGAGTACTATATTCTCTAAGATTTTCTCGAGAAGATAGTTGGTCGTAGGTGAATCCTAATCTGTATATAGGTTCCTTAACCCTACATTCCTTTTTTCCTTCCCTGAAAACTCTTTTTATCACAAGATTGCTTGTAGAGCTTGAATTGTGTATTTCTCTCACAATTCCATATTTGAATGGAAACTCCAAGCATCATATCTTCTGATGGAAAAGATGTTAATATGATTTTTAAGCCATCAATCATGAAGGAAAAAGATAAATCTCTTTCCTCTTTAACTTTGAAGAGAAAAAAGAAGAATATGAAGAAACCAAGGGCTATCCCCTCTAAGCATCAGAAGTTTTCCGGTGTTTTTGAAGAGTTGAAGGAAACAAGGAAGGAGATTCAACAAATAAAGGATATTGTTCTAAGAACTCTTGAAATTCAGAAGGCCCTGGTTCGGCATCAGTCTAGAAGGTTTGTTGGCATTGACTCCTTTCTTCATGAACCGTATGTTCCAATGTTTGTTGACGACAAGGAGTTCGGGGACGATAAAGAATTTTTCAAGAATCTTAATGTCTAGGAAACTTCTTATGAGAATTTATACTTGTGTGTTAAGAAGGATGACTAGAGTTTGGAATAGCAAATATTGTGATTACACATAGCTATTGCCAACGATTTTTATCTTGCAATGTTTTATATTTATTTATTTAAATTCTAAGTTATTTGGAAAATGATTTTGCAGTACTAATCTTTATTGGTTTTATATATTGCAAAAATGTTACGGGATATGTATGTTTATGTCCTTGAACTATGATTGTCCCATATATGTCAAAAGTTAACTCTATTATGTTATTATGCAAATATTTATAAAAGATAGAATGGACTTTTATATATTCTGCAGTATTGATCTTTCCCTGATCCACTTCTATGTGAACGTACTGTATCGCTCCGTAAGTTTTCTTATGTTGAGCATTTCCGATTATATTAATCATTAAGGTCTCCTTGTGGTTAATTTAATTGAGTTTTTGGATACAAATTCATGTTTCATGTGATTTGTTAATGTCCAAAGAAATCCTTTTTTTCAAGTAAAAGTAAGGTCGCTCTTGTTGTTCTTTCGGGAATGACATTTTATGGGGGAGAGTTCTTAATTGAACTTGTGCTTAGTTTCCAAATCTTTTGGGGAGTGCGGCTGTGGAATATTGTAGGAGTTATCTTGTATCTTTATAAACTCCTTGATGAATACATTAAGTTCCGACTATGTGAAATCATCAAAACAAAGTTGATATGTTCTCTTTTAGTCATGAATAATCTCTTTGCGAATTTCATTATGATCCCGCTAGTTTTCTTACCTTTGCCAGTTTATATTGACAAAAAGGGGGAGAATTATTTAGTAATTCACACAACATACATATGGTTTACGGATCATTACGTAAGGGGGAGTGGTTTTCATTGTGAGATGAAGTATTGACTAAGGGGGAGTGATACATATCACCGTAGTATTATTTTCAAGGTTGTGATACAATTGAACTATGATGATGTTTAATTATACTATGACACTGTATAACAATAATTGAGAACAACTATTTTCTTATTGTTATGGCTACGGATCTTCAACAACTATGATGCTGAGTTGAACACGTTCAAAATCACTTGAGTACTTGAAGTGACGAAGAATTCAAGGAATGTTGAAGAACCAAGGAAATCAAGCATTTGGATGAGAAACTACAAAGCTTATTTATTTTGTAATCCATATGTATTGATAGTTTTGTCACTAAAATTGACAAAGGGGGAGATTGTTAGAGCATTGCTCGGTCGAACTCGCAAGCATTGCTATCTCAAGCTTGTTAGTCAAGTTTAGTAGTCAAAACTATAAGTCTTGATTTCTAGTATACTTATAGCTATGTCTCGGATTATGATAGAATGTGTAGTTGAGCTTTAGACTTCACGGTGTTCATCGATTGAAGACGAAGATATACTAAGGGGAGCTTGGAGGAAGTTCATCAACACATTTGTAAGAATGATTCAGGTCAGGGAACCAAGTTTATAAACTTTCACATTATACACATTTGATATTTCGAGTTGAGTTTAACTCGCTTATATATTTCTCGATATATGTGTTGGAAAGATTTTTGCTTTAACTACATTCATCATTATTCTTGACGAAAGTCAAAAGATGATCACGTGAAAATCACCTTGTAACATCTTACATGATTTGTGTGAGACAGTCATTTTATGTAGACTCGAAATATTTCGTATTGATCATTTGATCACTTGAAAATTGCTTATAATCTAATAGTTTGTGTGAGACAACTAATATCTTCTTCTAAGAATATTTCAATGATTAAAATGGGAGTTTAGAACAATTAACCAATGTTTGGATATGGCACAGTATGCAAACTGTTGTAAGAATGATTCAGGTCAGGGACCAAGTATGCATACCCGTATGCAAACGGTTTTAACTGTCAAAGTCCGAGAACTAAGTTTGCGTACCCGTTTGCAAATAGTTTCACCTGAATTCGATCGGGAACGACTGTATGCGTACCCGTTTGCGAACTTTCAGAGAGGATCAAGTCCGGAACTTAAGTTTGCATACACGTTTGGAAACTTATGAGGTTAAGTTCTAATATCGGTTAAGTATGATTTCATACTCACGAATAAATACATTTATAAATTAAGGAATGCAATCTTTGCAAACCGTGGCTAAAATGTTCATGAACTGATTCTTTTGAATCAATCCGATTTTGCTTCAATTGTGTCTTGTATACTTCTATGAGAATATAAAAAATTGAACAACTTTATAACACAATTAGATTCATTTGATCTAGAAGTGTTAAGATGAACATGGTTAATACAAAAGTGTTCATATGGCTAACTTCGGTTAACTGTTATTGAGCCAACTCAATATACACGTTTAGGTATGGTTACCCATATCTAAATGAAAGTATATTTCATTTGTGTGTAACACGCTAAGACCATCTAACGGTGGAAAGATATTAGCTTGAATCTTAAATCGGGTTTCATCTAACGGTGAATATTGATTGCTTTGTTCCAAGGTTATCAAATCCTGATTTGAAGCCTATATAAGGGAGAACTCTAGCAACTGGTAAACCTAATCCCCACACCTCTTGTGTGATAATAGTTGCGACTAGAGTCGATTCTCCTTTAACCTTGGTTTTTCCTAAAACCATTAAAGGTTAAAGACTTAAAGACTTTGTTGGGATTCTGAAGCCAGACCCAGCTATTTTCTCTATAGTTGCGTGTTCTGATATTATTTGTTCTATCGTATTGAGTACTATCTTCTCTAAGATTTGCTCGAGATTTAGCTCCGATAAGTAAGATATAAAAAGTAATCACAAAGCTCTTTGTCTCATTCTTTGTGATTCCAAAATAACTTCTTCTACTACCATATAGTTAAGTTATTGTGAGGTGATTGATATTTCTAGGTTATTCTTCGGGAATATAAGACCGTATTATCAATTGGTTCCTGATCACCATGATTTATCAAAAGACAAAACAAAAATTTCGTAGGTATTTCTGTGGGAGACAAATTTATCTATCAGAATAGACTTTTATGTGGGAGACAGATTTGTTTATCAAGTCTTCAACTTTGGGTCGTAGCAACTCTTAGTTGTGGGTGAGATTAGCTAAGGGAATCAAGTGCGTAGAGTCCTGCTGGGATTCAGAGGCATAAGGAACGCGATTGTACCTTAATCAGTGTGATATTGGTTACGGCTCAATTACATTCAAGTCCGAAGTTAACTTGTAGTACGCTAGAGTCTTTAGCGGTTTAATACAATGTGGTGTTCAAATATGGACTAGGTCCCAGGGTTTTTCTGCATTTGTGGTTTCCTCGTTAACAAAACTTCTGGTGTCTGTGTTATTTCTTTTCCGCATTATATTTTTTTATATAATTGAAATATCACAGGTTGTGCTTAATTCAATCAATTGGTAAATCCAACCTTTGGTTGTTGATTGAAATTGATTGACACTTGAACATTGGTCTTTGGTACCGTTCAAGTTGTTTCTCATAATAATCAGGCTCATGGATTCTATCTGTTTGATTTGCTGATTACATTGAGAGACAGAGATATATTGAGTCTGACTGTCTAGTTGATTCTCTCGGAGTTATATTGGAGTTAATCCATATAGATTTCCTAATGAAATATTGGGTGTGGTTGTTAGACCCTCGCTTTTTCAGAAATGAATGGTTTTTATAAAAGTTCGGAATCTCCTTCTTCAAGTAAGTATTATATATAACTTTTTCCTTTCCTTTTAACATTTTTTACGAGTGCTGACTCTTTTCCATTTTTTGTTTTTAGGTAAATTTTTGAGATCTTGTTTTTCTTAATCTTCAATTTTTGATACCTTGAAGGACATTTTTGAGGTTTTTAGTGAGCATAAAAGGAAAGCAGAGGCGCATGCCATTGGTGTTGTGGTTGCGGAGGCGCATGCCATTGGTGTTATCTTGTATCTTTATAAACTCCTTGATGAATACATTAAGTTCCGGCTATGTGAAATCATCGAAACAAAGTTGATATGTTCTCTTTTAGTCATGAATAATCTCTTTGCGAATTTCATTATGATCCCGCTAGTTTTCTTACCTTTGCCAGTTTATATTGACAAAAAGGGGGAGAATTATTTAGTAATTCACACTACATACATATGGTTTACGGATCATTACGTAAGGGGGAGTGGTTTTCATTGTGAGATGAAGTATTGACTAAGGGGGAGTGATACATTTCACCGTAGTATTATTTTCAAGGTTGTGATACAATTGAACTTTGATGATGTTTAATTATACTATGACACTGTTTAACAATAATTGAGAACAACTATTTTCTTATTATTATGGCTACGGATCTTCAACAACTATGATGCTGAGTTGAACACGTTCAAAATCACTTGAGTACTTGGAGTGACGAAGAATTCAAGGAATGTTGAAGAACCAAGGAAATCAAGCATTTGGATGAGAAACTACAAAGCTTATTTATTTTGTAATCCATATGTATTGATAGTTTTGTCACTAAAATTGACAAAGGGGGAGATTGTTAGAGCATTGCTCGGTCGAACTCGCAAGCATTGCTATCTCAAGCTTGTTAGTCAAGTTTAGTAGTCAAACTATAAGTCTTGATTTCTAGTATACTTATAGCTATGTCTCGGATTATGATAGAATGTGTAGTTCAGCTTTAGACTTCACGGTGTTCATCGATTGAAGACGAAGATATACTAAGGGGAGCTTGGAGGAAGTTCATCAACACTAGTTATGTGGAGACTTGAACTCGTCTATCACTTAGAAGTTTATTCTATTTTATCTCCTATTGAGACTAAGTCTTATAGCTATATAAAGTTCACATTATACACATTTGATATTTCGAGTTGAGTTTAACTCGCTTATATATTTCTCGAAATATGTGTTGGAAAGCTTTTTGCTTTAACTACGTTCATCATTATTCTTGACGAAAGTCAAAAGATGATCACGTGAAAATCACCTTGTAACATCTTACATGATTTGTGTGAGACAGTCATTTGATGTAGACTCGAAATATTTCGTATTGATCATTTGATCACTTGAAAATTGCTTAGAATCTAATAGTTTGTGTGAGACAACTAATGTCTTCTTCTAAGAATATTTCAATGATTAAAATGGGAGTTTAGAACAATTAACCAATGTTTGGATATGGCACAGTATGCAAACTGTTGTAAGAATGATTCAGGTCAGGGAACCAAGTATGCATACCCGTATGCAAACGGTTTTAACTGTCAAAGTCCGAGAACTAAGTTTGCGTACCCGTTTGCAAACTGTTTCACCTGAATTCGATCGGGAACGACAGTATGCGTACACGTTTGCGAACTTTCAGAGAGGATCAAGTCCGGAACTTAAGTTTGCATACACGTTTGCAAACTTGTGAGGTTAAGTTCTAATATCGGTTAAGTATGATTTCATACACACGAACAAATACATTTATAAATTAAGGAATGCAATCCTTGCAAACCGTGGCTAAAATGTTCATGAACTGATTCTTTTGAATCAATCCGATTTTGCTTCAATTGTGTCTTGTATACTTCTATGAGAATATAAAAAATTGAACAACTCTATAACACAATTAGATTCATTTGATCTAGAAGTGTTAAGATGAACATGGTTAATACAAAAGTGTTCATATGGCTAACTTCGGTTAACTGTTATTGAGCCAACTCAATATACACGTTTAGGTACGGTTACCCATATCTAAATGAAAGTATATTTCATTTGTGTGTAACACGCTAAGACCATCTAACGGTGGAAAGATATTAGCTTGAATCTTAAAACAGGTTTCATCTAACGGTGAATATTGATTGCTTTGTTCCAAAGTTATCAAATCCTGATTTGAAGCCTATATAAGGGAGAACTCTAGCAACTGGTAAACCTAATCCCCACACCTCCTGTGTGATAATAGTTGCGACTAGAGTCGATTCTCCTTTAACCTTGGTTTTTCCTAAAACCATTAAAGGTTAACGACTTAAAGACTTTGTTGGGATTCTGAAGCCAGGCCCAGCTATTTTCTCTATAGTTGCGTGTTCTGATATTATTTGTTCTATCGTATTGAGTACTATCTTCTCTAAGATTTGCTCGAGATTTATCTCCGATAGGTAAGATATAAAAAGTAATCACAAAGCTCTTTGTCTCGTTCTTTGTGATTCCACAATAACTTGTTCTACTACCATATAGTTAAGTTATTGTGAGGTGATTGATATTTCTAGGTTATTCATCGGGAATATAAGACCGGATTATCAATTGGTTCCTGATCACCATGATTTATCAAAAGAAAAAACAAAAATTTCGTAGGTATTTCTTTGGGAGACAAATTTATCTATCAGAATATACTTTTCTGTGGGAGACAGATTTGTTTATCAAGTCTTCGACTTTGGGTCGTAGGAACTCTTAGTTGTGGGTGAGATTAGCTAAGGGAATCAAGTGCGTAGAGTCCTGCTGGGATTCAGAGGCATAAGGAACGCGATTGTACCTTAATCAGTGTGATATTGGTTACGGCTCAATTACATTCAAGTCCGAAGTTAACTTGTAGTACGCTAGAGTCTGTAGCGGTTTAATACAATGTGGTGTTCAAATATGGACTAGGTCCCAGGGTTTTTCTGCATTTGTGGTTTCCTCGTTAACAAAACTTCTGGTGTCTGTGTTATTTCTTTTCCGCATTATATTTTTTTATATAATTGAAATATCACAGGTTGTGCTTAATTCAATCAATTGGTAAATCCAACCTTTGGTTGTTGATTGAAATTGATTGACACTTGAACATTGGTCTTTGGTACCCGTTCAAGTTGTTTCTCATAATAATTAGGCTCATGGATTCTATCTGTTTGATTTGCTGATTACATTGAGAGACAGAGATATAACTCTTGGATATATTTCCTTGATTGAGTCTGACTGTCTAGTTGATTCTCTCGGAGTTATATTGGAGTTAATCTATATAGATTGCCTAATGAAATATTGGGTGTGGTTGTTAGACCCTCGCTTTTTCAGAAATGAATGGTTTTTATAAAAGTTCGGAATCTCCTTCTTCAAGTAAGTATTATATATAACTTTTTCCTTTCCTTATAACATTTTTTACGAGTGCTGACTCTCTTCCATTTTTTGTTTTTAGGTAAATTGTTAAGATCTTGTTTTTCTTAATCTTCAATTTTTGATACCTTGAAGGACATTTTTGCGGTTTTTAGTGAGCATAAAAGGAAAGCAGAGGCGCATGCCATTGGTGTTGTGGTTGCGGCGGTGCATTCTCGTGGCTACACCCCCCCCCCCACATATATATGAAAAAGTCTGCGGTACAGGCAGTCGATTGACGATGAGCTGAAGGCTATGCACAAGCTTTACTTCGCGGTAGAATATTGTGTTTTGCTAGCGGCTCGTTACTTCCGAATCAGGATCTTGAGGATCAAAATATTTTGTCTGATCTTGTTGCTTTAGTGAAGGTGAAGATGGTTTACAATGAGGAGGTATGGAAGCATTGTGTTTCTCATTATCGTAGTCGAGATTTGGGATGTGAGATATTTGTTGCTCAATTATTTTAGCTTTTCTGTTTAGCCTGTTTGCGTGTCTTTTCTATCTTTTGCTCTAGTATGTAATGGTTCTTAAGGTGGTCAACAGGTCTTTTGAATATGTAATTAAGTTTTGTGAAATAGGAATGTCTTGATATCTGATTTTCTTTATCATCTATTCTTTCTTCTTTTGCATGAAGAATTTCCCATGGAGAATGCGAATGCACAAATGATAAATAATTAATCTCTCTAACTTAATTTCGGACGTGAATGTTTGTTATGGAGGGATGCAAGCGTATGAGTAGTGAGTAGTAAACCTTTCAAAATTAGCTCCGGATATGAAGGTTTTCCATAGAGGGATGAAAGCGTACGAATAAGCTCATTCGGACTTAGTTATGGAAAAAACAAAAAATGGGCTATATAGCCAAAAGGGAAAGTTTTCCGGGCCATATAGACAGTTAGAATTAAGCCCGGGTCAAATAGCCAATGGAATTTTTTAATGGGAACATACAGGATTACCCTTACCTTTCTTCTTCCTCTCTAGATAATATCGATCTCATCCACCGTTTCCATTACTTTCTTCTTCTACTCTCTGCTCTCGATCTTCTCTTTCTCCACCACCACCATCATCAACTATAAGCAGATCTATCAGCACCACCATCGACAATAACTACCGCCACCATAATTCTACATCGTCTGCACCATCATCATCCTTCTATACCGCCTCCGCCATATCAAACTTTGCTCACCATTAAACACATCAACATACACAAAACACCAATATCAACTCCACCATCGTTAAAGAGATCTGCAGATGCCTAGTTTGGGTTTGAATCAACTAATTTTAGAAAATAACTCATGATTATACCAAAACACGCAGGTCTGGAAACCCTAATTTTGTTTTTTATTTTATTTTCAAAAATGAATGGATTGATTGTCTTTATTTTAGCACAAATTGGTGTATGGTGACTTTAATTTAACCTTACCTGCTGAACCTAAGTTGAAATTAATTGATTTTATGAATTTAATTTTCATCTTCCTTGCAATTTCTTCAGAGTACTCTGTTTTTTGATAAGAAATGGATGAAGGCTATGCTCAAATTGGTAAGTTTCTTGACCTTAATTGTGTTTTGATTTCAAATTTGTTCATCTTAATTAGATAAAATCGGTTTGCATCTCGGTTATCGAAGTCATGCTGCAACAAGTGTTTGTAAGAAATGCCCAAGTGTGTTTGTATGGCTAAATGTTGAAGGATGTAATGGTTTTCATCTAGCACTACGATAGGATGTAAATCGGGTTTTCATATGATACATGCATATTTGAAGTTTAATAAATATGATAATAAGGAGGATGTAAATCGGTTTTTCATCTAGCATAAAAATAAGATGTAACTGGTTTTCATGTTATTTGATTCTGTTATTTGTCCACGTCCTAGTTTTCATGTTATTTGATGTAATTAAGTAAGTAATTTTCCCTAATTTTTTGCAGTATATAGGACCATAGGTAGTGATTGTAAATCTAATTGACTCCATACGAACTTTTCTTGGTTACATGAGAATGTGCCTAATATCCATAGCATGATACATATATACATTGTACTACTTCCTACAAGACTAATTTGGTTAAGTGAGAATGTTTCCTATAGTATTAAACAAGTTTCATCTAGGTTTAATTTGTGGTGTATATTATTTCAGCATGTTTATACTAGGATGAAAACCAGTTTCATCCAGGTTTAATATAATATAAACTAGGATGAAACCAGTTTCATCTAGGTTTAATTTGTGGTGTATATTTTTTCAGCATGTTTATATTAGGATGAAAACCAGTTTCATCCAGGTTTAATATAATATAAACTATGATGAAACCAGTTTCATTTAGATTTAATTTGTGTTGTGTATTGTTTCAGCACGTTTAAACTAGGATGAAACTGGTTTCATCCAGGTTTAATGTGTGAGTACGTGTTTAAGTAGTAGTTTGTTTACTAACCAGCAATCTCATTTCTCAAACTGTAGAATAAAGCAGTAGTAGAAGGGGGGTTTACTACTAGTACACCTAATTTTAATAGAGGGTAGGTTTGTGATATTAGTAACATGATTTTTATGTATCATTATAGTATGGGTGAATATCTAAAGGAAGAAGGGATAGAATGTAATCAAAGTTGCTAGGGTATATAGGACCATAGGTAGTTGCCAATATAGGAGGAAAGGATTAGTGCATGCTATTAATATAAGAGAGAATGGTAAAAAATGGTAATGATTCTAATGATCACAGAATGCAGATTCTAATGATCTGATTAAAAAATGAAGAGGGTGTCCGGCACATACATGAGGGCTCCTCCGAGCTACTAAATGTTTAAAATTATATAGTAGGTATTAATATGAGTTTAAGTAGGAGTTTAGAGAGATTAGTACTGGTGAGGATAAGGTTGGGAGTATAAAACCAAAAGCAGGCAGCTAAAACATGTATTTTGTCTTACAGGGAGTTTTTATGTGAGTGGCTCCACTCAAAGCTGTGGAATATCATCATCATCACCAAAATACATTTCACTCACAACCTGTCTTGAGTATCCGAGACCACCGGATATCTCTCAGCTTCAAGTCCCTCATGGATGATGTTTATGCAGGGATTTATACTCTTCAAAGAAGGAAAATCCTAATATATTTGGCGTAATTCTTTTGAGACGTGGTTTGATATATGCTGTAAATGTTATGGATAAGTTTCTTTCTTCATTTTTTTGAATGGAAAATTGGTCATTTTTTTGAACGGATAAGTTGCAGGGGTGATGTTGAAATGAGATTGATGTGATGTCGAGGATATGAAACTGATGCTGTTGCAGTTAAATGTAATGGCTTGGAGGTTCCTCAGTATTGGAGTTTGGTTGCAGCTGCAGTTGTTGGATCTGGTGGCAATAATGGAGCTAATGGGTACTGGTGGTGTTGTTTTGATAATGGAGAAACTGGTTCTAGTGAAGTGTCAGGTGGACTGGTTGGTATTGCAATGGAATGAATGCAGGAGATGACATTACAGATGTGCAGGTGATGGAAGTTTTGGTTGGCATGAGGCAGAGATGAAGGATATGCAATGGGTTATGTACTATGTTTTTTACTCGTTTCAAGTACTGCTTTTTTACTACTCGTTTCACGCACTCTGTTTTGCTATGTTTCACGACTCTGTTTTTTGCTCTGTTTTTAATTCGTAAAACAGAGCCATTAATTGTGTTTTTTTTTTGTACTCTGTTTTTATTTGGTTACTTTGTTCTTCTCAAACGCAGGAAAGATTTGTAGAAGATAGGGACATATTTGTCTCTTCAGGTTAATAAATAAATAACAAGCTGGGTCAAATATCCATTTTGGCTAAATGAACAATATTTTATTTTTTTTTGCTATATAAACAGTATCTAAAGCTAAGAAGCTATTTCACCCAGGAATTTTCTGTTTTGGTCTTTTTGACCAATTTTGTGTGGAAAAAAAGGTTTATCACGGAGGGAGGAGGATTTATGTTCCATAATTACCTATTCCATCCCTCACACACCACCTTTTTCTATTTTTAAAGTTGGTAACTAAAATCATTTAAGGTATGTTTTTCTTGTTCAGTTTTTGGGACCATGGTGTGTTCAGTCAAGTGTTTTTTATCATTTTGGATTAGCTTTGTTTATCAGAGTTCGGTGGATAGCTGATGCTGACATCATAAACCTACCAAGGAAATGTGACGGAGTAGCTGATGACCAGAATCCTTATTACTCTCCGCCTTCTTGCTTTTATGTATTTCATCTTTTGTTTTACATAATTTTGCTCGACCTACTCTTTCCAATCTAAAAAAGATTTTATTGGTGTTTGGACGATCTCAGACATCAATATTCAAGTAGTAACCTAGCATGTACCAGAATTGTAATACAAACCGAAATCCAACAAAAACAAGTCTTGTAATCTTTCTTTCAAGATACGAATTTTCAAGGATAAATCTTGTAGTTCTATACAGTCGTTTAATCAATATAATACAAAAAAGAAATAACACAAGACAACGGAAATTTTGCTAACGAGGAAAAAGCAAATACAGAAAACCCTGGGTCCTAGTCCTGAACTTGAGCACCACACTGTATCAAGCAGTTACAGACACTAGCTTACAATCAGACCTTAGACTAAAACGTAGTGGAGACCTAATCGACCCTATAATGTCTCCTGGATCTCGCAAGGCCCGACGAAACAAATTCCCTAGGTGACATCCTTTACAGGCCTAGGAGTGGCTTCAACCTAAATGAAGAACTTTATGACTTTTATGCCTATAATATAAAACCCATTTGATTTCCTTCATAAAGATATTCAATTAAGGTATGAAAATCTATATGCAATGATGGATGTTCAAGAAAAGAAGATATAAAGCAAACTCAAGATTAGGTTGAACTCACTCTTATCAAACATTATAAAGATGTCTAATCAATTCCACCTCACAAGAAAAATCCAAACAAATCAAACCAGAAGAGATTTAGATATCTATCTTGTGGAATCATAAAGTATGAAACGAAGAGTACATTGTGATTTCTATATATTAAGTTTTTGACCTAAAATTTCGAAAACTCAAAAGATTTATAAGAACAAGATCCTTATAATAAGAACTATTAGGTAAAAGATAGTCTGATCGGACTTGACGAATCCCTTTGGTGAAGTCTTTCAAAGTCATAACCTAATACAGTCTCCAAATAAACCTAGGTTTTAAAGGACGATTCTAGTCTGCAACAAAATCAAAAAAATATATAGGATTGAGTTTCTAGTGTACAAGGAATCCTTTATTTACAAATTGCTATATGTTCAAGCAAGATAAACTTTTCCATATATTTTGTGCATGAAAACATGTGAGAAGTTTGCTTTGAATTATAAAGAAGATGTGTGCAATAGTAATGCACCAAGTGGCTTTATAGAGAGCCATGGTTAAGTGGTTCTGGAACCAATATCAAACATAAATATAGTAATTATCACAAGTCCGAATTAGTTCGTGAACTGTCAAAACAGTTTGCCAACAAAAGGTCGTCTTGTAACTCATGAACCTTTAGATTTGGGAAAGTTCGTGAACTTTCGAAACAATGTTATGTAATTGGAAACAAAAGGTGTACATGAAACATTCAAATTGATAAGCACGTAAGTGCGACGCATTTTCACCCATAACTACATTAGATAGGACTTATTTTTTCGTTAATAAATTTTGAGTCTTTTGAAGGAAATAAGCTCTTGTGGAAAAAGTTGCTCGAAATGCGCTAAAACGCCCCGGAAAACTTGTCAAAAGAGCACCCAAGGAAATTACTAAGGGGAACCATATTACTATCGCCACCCCAAGCAGTTGGTTAAGTGGCACCTTCGTCTTCTTCATTTGAATTTCAAATTTTGGCGGAAAAACTGGTAGCTGATTAAGGTTTGTGATTTGGGTGAGTTATAATGAGATTCAATCGCTGAAACTTGTTGGATGGGTCTCTGTTAAGGCTTAATAAGGTTGATATAATCCATGGAATTTATCAACTTGGGATGAATTGTGCTGGATTTTTGGGTTGAAGCAAAACTGTTTTGGCGGGAAAATGGGTTGTTAATGGCTGAACTAGGGTTCGATAATTGAAGGTGTTATAATGAGATTAAAAGGCTGAAATCAAATAGGTTTGATCCAATGGTCTAAACATTGGCTTGAATCATGAATTGGAAGAAAATGGTATTATCGGGTTTACCTTCTCCGGTAAGTTCTATTCGGACCTTTGAAGAATTTGGGTGAGATTCAAACATGGATTAGGATTGATACCGGTCTTTTTACTCGAAATAAGGTTGGTAAGTTAGTTACTATCGAAAGAATATGAATATATTCACCATGAGAAGAAAAAAGGGGAGTACGCGTGTGAAGTGAGACAATCACGGGATTGCGTGGGATTTTCTAAGGCCGACGTGTGCAGTTAGAGTGTTTGACTCATTCTAAAACGTGTGTGCACGATCTTAGGTGCCAGATGATGCGTGATGGTGATAAAAAGGGACAAAAAATATTTCCGAGATGATCACCATTACTGTGAGAAGATACAACATTAAACTTGAGAGATTTCTCACCTGTTGGGTATATATAGGCCTCTGGGACGTCATGGTATGCTTAGATACAAAATATATTCATGATGTTTGTAATACACATAAATTGTATTCCCTTAGGACATAGGAATGAAATGAACTTATGAAGTTTCTATGTATTCCCTTAAAAAAATTGCTACTTAGTATGGTATGAATATGGTATGAATTGATTGAAAAATTGATGTTGAATGGATTGAAAGGAATATGCAGGATATTTGGAATTCCGGCTTATTCCCGGCAGAAAAATTACTGCCGGTCAGTCTTGACCTGGTCAAAATTGGTTAATATCGACCGATCCAGGTCAAGGTTGATGCGAGACTTTTTTGTTGTTACAAAAAGTTCGTAACGGCTCTAAGTCACAATCTTCCACGTAACGGCTGCAAGCTGTTACAATCTGCCACGTAGTAACGGCTCGACAACGTTATGATAACGTTGTTACAAAAATAATTCGTAACGGCCCGGAACTGTTACCACGTGGAAAATTCGTAATGGCTCACAGCTGTTACGAGGGCCGTTACAACCAAAATTCGTAACGGCCACAAATCCGTTACAAAAAAATGTAACACCCCATTTTGCAACAGGCAAGAGCCGTTACAACCCGTTTTAGTAACGGCTAGGTTCTGTTTCTAATCCCAGAATTTGGTGTAGTGGTAAGCGACGGAGAGTTTTGGAAAAGAAGTAGAGGCTAGGAATCGATTATATCACAAGTTGCAGGAAGTTTTATGCTGCTGCAAACCTCAAGAACACGAAGAAAAATAGCCTGTCAGAAGCAGTTGTAGATATAGTCTGAAAAGGCGAAGGTACCCAAATATACCTCAAGCTAAAACTTTTCCTACCTATAAGTCCTTTCTCTGAAAGTGATTGTCTATGGACTGAGTCGAGACAATACAACTAATCGGTTCACACTTCGTGTGATCGTCTATGGATACGAGATTGAGACAATACAACAACGAAGTATGTTTACTTGTGTTGATGGTGGATTTTCATTTAAGGTTAAAGTTGTAAAAAACCAGAAAATTATGCGCTGACATCTTGTAAAAGATAAAGCCATTAATAAGTGCTGGATACTCCCTCACTTAATTCACCAAGAATGGAGCATGTGGCAACAATCCCATTCTCGTGAATACACGAAATTCATCCGAGTTGGAGCATGTAGCAACAATCCCATATACCCCGTGAATTTCTAGCATTATTAATTAATGCGCAATCAGCCTTGTATTTCGTACTCATTATCGGTGCGGCATGATGATTTATCGAGTGTTGCTCTTACAGCAACACGAACCTCCAAGCATTATAATGAAACCATAAACGAAATACCCGTGACAGCCGACTCTCGGTGTGTTATACTAGCCCGATTGAGCCCCTCTCGGTGTGTTATACTAGCTTGATTGAGCATCCGGACTCGACCGTATCGATCCGGATATGATCACGATCATCCAACTCCACAAGCATGATTGGATGACCCGGATCAATTCCATCACCCCCAGCGTGTATGGAATATCCACCTGCCGAACCAACGCGGACCCGCATGGTCGGCCTCCCTCCGCACTGGCCTAGCTTGCCAAAACGTCCAAACCATAGCAAGATGGGCGGAAAACCCTAAAATTAGGGTTTGCGGCATGTTACATGTGTCGCAAAATGGTCTTAACCATCCATCTTCGCAGGTATAGATGGAGGGTGTAGATGTAGATTCAAAGGGCCCGGAGCATGTCAACACAATCACCGTGGGCTCGCTACATACATACCGACCAATCGGTCGGGACAACAATGGTTGGTTATCCCAACTCGTACGCCGAATGAAGCATTGACGTGCGTCCTTGAAACCCAAAATTAGGGTTTTGAGCATCACGAGCATCCATCTTCTTCAGCACGAATGGAGGGTCCAAGATTAGATTAAGCAGGTCCGGTCATACCAGCATGACCACCGTGGGCCCATCTATCCCCTCAGCCGGTCGGCCAAGGCATATCATGCCCGGTTATTCCAAGACGCGCGCTCAAACTAGCGTGGTCACACCTCCCAAACCGCAAACTAATCTCGACCGCTCAACTTCGCCGGACGATTTGAGTGGTTCGGATCACGTTTTCATGGGATAGTCGTGTGTAGGCGTGAACACCAGCCTACCACTTACACGCTTGAGACCGGTCGGCCAAGACCGACCAAGTTAGGTCATCTTGGAACGCGCGCCGAAGTGAGCATGGTGCGCGGCTTTTTGCGGTACCAAATTCCTATTACAAAATCGATCTCCACCACTCCTCTTTGCCGGTCAAATTGAGTGGCTTAGATTGCACCTTCATAGGACAGTGAGATATGGACGTGTACACCGGTATGTTGTCTACACGCATGCCCGATCGGTCCTTTCCAAAAACCTTCCCATGCTTGGTTTCGACCAAGCTGAAGAGTGATGCTTGCGCACCTCTTCAAAAACCCTAATTCATTAACGGTCGCATATGAGTGTCTCAAAGATCATCTCGTCCGTCCAACTTCACCAGCTTGGTTATACAACCCCGGTCGGGAGTTAATTGGTCGGTGAGGCGTCACCACCCATCACTTTACCACACCATGATGCGAAGACTCGCATAAAATACACATGATACTTCACAAGTATCAACTTCCCGAATAACGCAGTTATTCAATTCAACATTACATGCTACCTTTCGTGGATCCACGATTCACACATTCCGGACATCAATCATGTCACAAACTGGGGGATACATACTCGGGTATTGGTCCGGCGGTTTACGGCGTGCGGCGTGCAACGCGCCATCACAAGAACGTGTTAGGAAGTTATGGACGGTTAGCGATGACAGAGAAGTGGGCAAGACCGATCGTGTAGCATCGACACACAACTCCACTACTCCATCACTCCACTTCCTCCACTTCCCACGAGAGACGTGAATAAGGCTCAATGACTTGTATAAATAGGTTCTCCTCCCTATTTCCACCAACAAGAGCATGTCCAGGACAAGAAACAAAACCAAGTGTTGATACAAGACACCGGAATCGATAGCTTGCATCCCGTAAGACGGTTCAACTTTCTCATTACAAGTCATAAGCAAGCCAACACCTTCACAATCTCAACACCTTCTTCGCTTCCCTCCCTAAGATCAACCCCATCTCCTTCACTTTGTGACCGAAACGAGTCTAGAACGACCATTTCTTGGTTTAGGCCGAACTTGCACAGATTGATTTCCGAATCTACAAGCACTCACCGCGCAGTGCATTTATTTAGGGTTTAGATTCATTCCTCATCCACACACCCCAAATTACCAAATTCGGCAGGAGTGGTTTTCACCCATAAACAATTGGCAACCACAAACTGGAGGTTGATCTCTCGATTGCACAAAATTGAATTCTCAATTTTTCGGTTTCCATCTCGCAATGTAATCCGGAAACCACGGGTGGTTCAGATATCATGGGAAGTGTAGCTAGAATGCTTTGGAGGATGTCTTGGCAAATCAAGCCGGTATCACCGGAAGGCATAGCGAGACATTTTGCCTTTTGAATGATATAAAAGCACAATTACAAGAAGGGTCGGCGGGGCATCTACCCAAGCGGTGGTAAGAAATGCCGAATCCTTAGTCGAGTCACACCTTTACCGGTGGAGAGGCAAAAAGAGCGCGTAACCGCAAGAGACTCAAGAAATACGAACAACATGGTCCAGTCAACAATGAAGAACCGAGGCAACTCCACAGAGGAAAGGACTTGTACGGAGTACTACAACGTCTACCGAGATAAAGAAAGGGAGCCCGCAGCCCATGGAGCCCCGTTAGAAGATTTATATCTCAAAACTCTTGTTGAAGCCCTAAGACCTGCTCAATCCGCATCGGCCTTTCATCCAAGCGAAGAAATGCTTGGGGAAGGAGAGATCGATCAGGAAATACGTGAATAAAGAGGATGGGAGCGTTCAATTCGATCACTCAGCAGTGATATTACGACACCTTCCACATCCCTTTACCCAGTGCAAGCGATCCGCAGATATGATGGCACTCGCAAATCTTCCAACTTCATCTCCGGAACGTGCTCCACATCAAAGCCACGTAGAGACATCACAACGCCCACAAACGCAAGAAAAGCTGGACTCAAAGTACCTACACTTTTCGTTCCCGATGGAAAATATTTTGGAGTTGCTGGAGATGTGGGTACGAAATAGAGAGGTGGAACTACCTCCTGTATGGCGTCCGCCAACCGATCAAGAAATAATGGACCCGAAGTACTGTCATTTCCACCGGTTCCTTCACCACCCTACCAGTGAGTGCAACGCTTTGAAGCGCATTTTTCAGGAGAAACTTGGTTCAGAGGGATAGCTCTCACTCTCTAAAAAATTAATGCGGACGACTTCCTTGGAGAGGCTACTTCGGTTTGATACAAGTGAGACTTCAAAAACAAGTAAGTTCTATTCAGCAATTTTACAAGAAAGATAGTTTTGGAATTCACTGGGGACTTAGCATCCCGCACATGGAGAAAGAGACTCAATGATCAAACACATGTTTGCTTCCCTTCATACCTCCCTTTTACACGACATTTGCAATTTCATATGACATGTGCAATCATTCATGACCAAGATGCAAATTCCATTTAAAATAACCTCTTTCAGAAAAGTTATTCACAAAACTATCTCAAAATAAACCAATTCAATTACTTATTAATTCAAAACCAGAAGTCAAGTTATGAAAAGAGATCCTAACTATCACTCAAAAAGAAAAAAAAAGAGACAAGTATATGGCACGAATCCTTCAAGGAAAGTCCTTCAAAGAAGAATCGTCCTTCTCCGGGCAAGAGTGACTTTCATCCTTTGAAGTACAGCCTGCTTTAGCTTCAACTCCTCAGACAACTTTTCAACCTCTTCTTCCTGGCGAGTAACACATTATGCAGAAGGGGCTTCACCTTGTAATTTCTGGAGCTCCTGAATCTCGGAGAACCTTTTGAGGAACCAAGGAGCATTGAAGTCGTACTGCACAAACACATCTCGATGGCACTTCTAGTCTTCAATCATCTCCTCAGAAACTGTTCGACCAGTCGTGACGCTCATCCCATGGATAGAAAATAAAGCCTCCTGAACGCGGTTGACCAATGCAAGACGACTTTTGAGCTTCGTAGTGGTAGCAATGTGGCCGTGATTCTCCCATATTGCCGTGTACAACTCCTTGAACCAAACCGGCACACTGAATCCTCCAACCAACACATGGCCTGGGTAAGGAACAATGAAAGGAGGATCGAACAAAGCTCCATGTTGCGCTACCAATACTTCACCAGGCACAGGAGCCTTGTCAGTTGCAGGAGGTCTTTCAGAAGAAGTCGCCACGATAGCTTTATTGATTGGAACATGCTCAGAACATTCTTCAAGGGGAGCCACCTCAACAATAACGGATGTTGCCTCTCTTACATTCCTCCCGATATCTACTTCGCTTTGGGTGCTAATTTCCATCACGGCCCCATCAACAAGATCACTCAGGGAGGCGGCTTGTCCAACCGAGCTTGCATCATCTCTGTCATGGTCGGAAAAAGGAGCGGTTTCTCCAGACTTCTCGGATGAAGGTCGATGCCGCCGCACTTCTCGACATGAAGATCGATGCGCGACTTCTCAAAGATGAAGATCAGTGCCGCGGACTTCTCAAAGATGAAGGCCAACATTACCGCCTTCTCATTCCGAATGCGCTCCAACCTTGTGAAGACATTCTCTTTCGGAATCCCCTGATTTCAAGCAAGAATCACTCTTAGAAAGATTCACTCTGGAAAAATGAAGGAACCAACGGGAAGAGATTTAAATACTTGCATATTAGAGGAATTGAGGATCACCGAACCACATGCCTGCCTCTTGGATCTCTCTCCCAGCTTGGGGACCGCAATCCTCGGCCTCCGGTCCGTTTGGCCGGAAGTGGCTTCAACCGGAAATGCTTTTTCAAAACGTCGGAAGATGGTTCACCACGGAACTCGTCACAACACTCTCCGAGAATTCCAGGAAAATCAACAGTTGCCTCCTCCAAAATTCCTTGTACTTATCGGTTACCACTGGGTTTCTCCCAATAGGCAAGAAGGGAAGGCTCACCCGTTCTAAAAACACGTCAGCATTAAGAATATTTGGGAGGAATTCTTTCGGAACCCCTGGTGGACGGATAAATGGGACACCCTGATCAAATCCCATTTGACGAGCCGCCCTGTCAATATTGTACGGAGTCACAGTAAATTCTTCGTTGAATAAAGACGGGACATATCCTGGGATGCAGCTTGATAGGGTGTAGAATACATCCTATTTACTATCTATTGTTTATGCTTTCTTTGCTATTTTTCTTGTAAATTATGTATTTTACGCTTGTTTTGAGTTTTGTAGTTACTTTGGAGTCGCACGGAGGAAAAGAAGAAGAAATTACTCTATTTGAGTAAAAAGGGAAAAATTGTCATTTCAGGGGCAAACACTATCTGGAGCCTGGCATCATGTTAAGGGGCAACTCTTTTAGGAGGAGTGCTAAAGACAGAACCGGTGAGGATAAGGGGCTTGAAACTTTGTTAACCCTTATCAGAAGTACCCGGGTGCAAATATCCATCCCCATTCTATAACCCTATGAGAGACTTTTCTCTCATTCATACACAGAAATGGCTGCTGATGAAATTCGAGAGATTGAGATCGAGAAGTGAAAAAATCGTAAGAAGACATCGATGAATTCAATGGAGAAGATGGTGGTGCTTGTACCGTAGTCGAATCAGGCAAGTATTGTTGTTGTTGAACAACACAGGAAGGAATGAAACCAATCGAAATTGAGAAGAATCATTAGGTCACCAAGAACAAAAGGAAATTGGTGGTCTCTGAAATTGAAGTTTAAGATGGGTAAACTCGATCCGAGTTTGTGATGATTTCAATCGATAGAAAAGTTAGGGTTTGTTATCTCTGAAAACCAAATGAAAATGGATTCTGGGTTCTTATTGCTGTTTTGATTTGATGGGTTTGTGGCTATGAAGTTGAAATTGAGATGGTCTTTGGGTTGTGATGAAATTGTGGAGGTGATGGTTCTGTGTTGACAAAGATGAGCAGATGAAGTCTGAGATGGATGCAATCAGGGGTTCGGTGGTGCTCATCTTATGGTGATAGAATGGAGCTCGAGACTCTTCTTAAGGAGTTGAGCTATTGAGTTTCTGCTGTTGAATGAGGAAATCAGAGATGGGTCGGTGACGCTGAGTGAGAAGAAGGTATTGAAGAGAAATTTTAGATGCAGTGGTGAGTCTGTTGGTGGAATAAGAAGGCAACATTGATGGAATGGTGTTGCAGGTCTGAGAAAAAGGTGCAGTATGTGTTGGTGGTGCTGAGCTGATGGTGGTTGATCCTTGTGGAGGTATGAAGACTGGGTTATCTGGCCAGAGATGCAGCTGAGCTTGTGGATTGCGGTGGTAGGCTGTTGTTGCGAGATGGTGGTAATTGTGTTGATTGAATGCGGGTGGAAAAGGAATTGAGTTGGTCCGGGCAGTGGTGATTATCATGGTTATTAAGCAAATGTGAGTTGATGGCCAGAGTTGTGAAACTCAGGTTGCAATGGTTTGAGCCAAGGAAGGCAGTGCAATAAGAGCTTAAGAAGAGAATGTTGCTGTCTTATCTGGAGTTTGAGGGTGAGAATGGAGAGGAAAGAGATGATGGTGCAATGAGCTACAAAGGCTGTTGGTGTTGCAGATTATTTGAGCTTGAACTGGGAGGTGATTGTAGCTCAGATGAAGTAGCAAGTGGAGTTGTTGTTAACTGATATGGAAGCTCAGATGGAGGAATGGGTTTGTGTTGCAGTCTGAGATGGTGGCAGTAGTGAGTTGCTGTAATGGTTAGATGTATGCTTAGGTCAGATGTGGTGGATTTGTGTTGATGTTGTGCAAGGAACTGGAATACATGCAGAGAATGAGTTCATGGAGCTACAACATTGGAGAATGGATTGCAGGAGTTATATGATGTTGCAGAGCTGAAGGCAGGCTATGGCAATGCAGTGGCTCTCATTGGAGCTTGTTGGTGGCTCAGGGCAAGAAGAAGGCAGTGAACTGAGGTGTGAAGGAGTTACAGAGATTATGGTGCACAATCATAAAGCTGTAGAAGATTATGACTTATGCAAGTTGCAAAATGGCCTAGGCATGTGCCAATCAGGCTCTAACTAGCCCAGTTAGACTTTCACTCAGCCTCTGACTCAGACCCTGACTCACCTGACTCGGTCGATTTGACCCGAGTTGACTCAGCTGACTCTCTTTTCCTTTGACCCTGTTGACTAACAGTCGACTGACGGTTTGACCACTTTGACCGTTAGTCCTAACGGTGGACTGACGGAATATTCCGTCGAATATTCCACTGACGGAGAAATTTTCAGGTGGCCGGCGGCGATTATTCCGGTCAAATTTCGACCACAATACCAGTTTTCCGGCGAGCCAAAAATTCCAGAATTTCTATGGATTTCTCTCATGGGTGTGAAGACTTGGACTAGGAGTTGGATGGAGAATTTGGCTCAAATTTGGAAAGAGAAGATGGAAGAAGAGAAAGATTTGAATTTGGAAATTGAATTGCTAAAGGAAAAGGATTCTATTCCTTGGAAGATTTGGAGAATATTGAAGCCTATAAATAGAGAAGTTTTCTACATCTTTTACACATCTCTACACACACAACACTTTTCTTTTCTTATTCTTTGTGTGAACTCCTTAACATGAGTAGCTAATTTTAATTATTGATTGAGGATGAATTCCTAGTTCTTAACATATGTTTTGAGTTTTTGTTTTCAATTCTATCTTGAAGTTTTTCACATGATTATCGATTGTTTTTACTAATAGGAATGATCTTAAAGACATTCATGATTGATTGATAGATTGTTTGGGTGGCCAACTAAATTGATTTGTTAATTTGATCTAAAGCTAGTGAAAGTTAGGAGATAAGTAATCGTTTCTTGACTCTTTACATAAGTAGCAAACACGAGACCTTGCGGAGGGATTCCGTGGAGCAATTGTGTGTAGAAACAACGCTAGAAAGTGAACCAAGCGAACCGAGTTTAACTACTAGTACTAAACCTAAATTCATAAATCTTAATGCATTCAGGGAATTACATCTTGTAAGCGAACCTCGGGGTGGTTCTTTTGAATAGAATCGATAACTAAGCGGACTGTTACTCGGTGAAATTAGGGATTTTGGGGCTAGCTAAGCGGACTGCTATCCTACGGTTGGTGATAATCAGACTAATAACAAGTAGAAAAGAACATAACTTTAATCATTGTTTTGCAACGAAGAATGATTCCTTGGTCTTGTCTCTCTTATTGCTTTCAACTTTCGATTTTAATTGCTTTGTTTATTTTCTTTTGCTTTTTACACCCCCTTTTCGTGACAATTTTTACAACTAGAATCTCTTGCTCCTCGTGGGAACGAACTTGACTACACTATATTTGTTAATTAGGTGGAAAATATTGAATTAATTTGTTGTGGTACGACACGCAACAAATTTTGGCGCCGTTGCCGGGGAGCAGCGGATGATTTTAGTTTTTTTTATTTTTCTTTTTGCTTTATTCTTGCTTTGTTGGATTCTATTCCGTATCTAACTTGGTTTTTGAATCTTATTTCAAAGTGCCATTTTCCGGGTATGGTGGACGAGAGCAAGCATATTACAACAATCAATACGGTTTTCAACCTCAACATTATGACAACTTCCAACCATCCTTAGGATACAATCAAAACCAATCTTTTGGCTATGATCAAATTCCTACAAAACATTATGGATATTCTCATACATATCAACAACCTTATGATGGGTATGTAAGTGGACAATCACAAGGATGGGAGGATAGTTTTGTTTATGATCATAAATTCTCTAGTTTTGCGATAAGATGTCTCGCCATGATTGGGGATCTTCAACAAAAGTTGCAAGAATCACATCGAGAAATTCAAAGGAATTCGGAGAAATTATACGCACAAATTAACCAACCTTTGGAGACTTTTGATGACGCTAGTGTAGCTTACTCGAGCCTTGATCTTATTAATGATCAAGCACCTATTCAAAAGGAAGAGCTTGAGGAAGATGCATTTATTGCTTGGAAAAAATTTCTTAGGGAAAGATATGAGTCCGCGGAAGTGTATGAACGTTGCAACAATGAGGAAGTTATTCCAACTCCGGATCATAATAACGATCCTTCACCTATTCAAAAGGAGGAGATTGGGTGTGACTTACCTATTGTTATAAACGGTGTAACACCCGCATATGAAGATCTTACAATCTATACCGATGAAAATCATTTTAGTGAATGGCCCGATTCCGATGATGAGAATGTTGAAGAGATGATGCTAGAGGATGAAACCACATTCATTGATTTTGTGGAAGACCCAATTGAACTTGCGAATGATTTTAATGATGCCAAGACTTTGGTTAAGGTAGAAAACGACGAAGAATGGTTGCAAGGTTTAATAGAGGACCACGATATACAAGAGGTAAGTAATTCACTTGAATTTTTTAAGGATGAAGAGGATTCTATAATACAAGAAATTGTGCAAGGTTTGTCTAACCCTTTGCATATTGATTCTTCTCCTTTACCTCTTATTGGTTTGAATGTATGTGCTTCGAAAGTATTTTTGGATGATTTTGTTTCTAAATATCCACCATTGGAAACACTTGATGCTAACACCATGCAGGTTTGCCAAGAGGAACACATGGAAATTCCCAAATTCTATGTTCTTTATACACTTCCGAGTATGGACGAGAATAAGTGTGGGGGAAATTTCTATCGAGCGATAACATCACTATTGTTTTCTTGTGCTAATATTTGTATGGAATTATTGTTTTCAAAACAGGTATTATGGGTGGATCCTCAAATTTTCAGATTGTTAGTATATGGGGAATGAATCTTGCAAGAACCAAGTCGGGCTGTCGACTTTAAAACAAGCGCTTAATGGGAGGCAACCCATAGGTTTTGTATTTCTTATCCTTTTGCTTTTTATTTTTGTTATTTCTTTTTCTTGTTTCTTATCATGTTAAAATCTCCCACCTTGACTTTACTAGGAGGATTCAATTACATTGAGGACAATGTAAGGTTTAAGTGTGGGGGAGTGGTTAAGCATGTATTTAAAAAAATTACAAAAAAATTAAAAAAATTTTTTAAAAAAAAAAAAAAAAGTTTTACATAAAAACTCCAACTTTTAAAGATTTTAGAGTCACTAGCATACTTCTAGGTATGTTTACATAGAGATTTTGACCGACATAATTGAACTTGGAAATGTTAGAGAACTACATTCGGATTTCTTGCTTGTTAGAGTGTTAAATAATGGATTTAATCATGCCGGTGATGCGAATTTGGTGCAGGGAGAAATGCATTATTAGAGTTGCTGATCAATCATTAGTGGAGACTACCCGTATTCATATCATGTGAGGCACCGACCAGAAATTTTCCATCTACTAAAGAGCTTATTTTGAGTGTGTGTCACCGTAAGTAAATTCCGGGTAGAATGGTGAGCTACCCAACCTCCCACCAATAGAAGCACTACTCTTTGATCTCTTGAGTGCTAATTTTGTCAATCATGAGGGTGACGTCTATAGATGAAAGCTTCCTTCTTGTAGTTCGATTTGCAGTTAGCACCATTCATTCTCTCGACAACAACGGGTCCATAGAAACACTCTCATCATCAACAAGGAGCGACATCAAAATCTACAAGGAAAGTTGGAAAAGTTTATGGTTTATAAGCAACGAAACGAGAAAAAGAGCAAATTTCAAATTCAAGTAAAGCAACATACAAAGAGCGGATTTTTACATATATGTTGAAGACTTACAATACAATGAGGTAATTTTATATCCAAGTATGAAGACTTATTCATGAGAGCGAAGAAAATTAAAAGGTGAGAATTTTTGAAAGTTTGTGATTTCAAGACGATACAAGTTGTGAAGAATCAAGTTGTAACACCCCGTGTTTTTAGCATGGCGCATGCTAAAAGATGTGCCATTTGCTTGTGATGAAGCTTCATCCAAAGCTTCCTTTGCATGGTGAGATGCATTTGGCCCTGGGCCATATATGGTGCCAAGTAAGGCACATCGCATATGCATATTGGCTAAGGCCAATATGGCATTGGTTGGAAGCTACATTGGCCAAGAGCCAATCTTGCATCAAATGATGCATTAGGTCAGTTGGGTAAATGACCTTGGAAGTGGACGGCCAACATGGCCGGACATCGGGTTGGAAGAGGACGGCCAACAAGGCCGGACATTGGGTTGGCAGAGTACGGCCAACATGGCCGGACATCGGGAAAATACATGGCAACGGCCATGAATAGTAAACGGGAGTTGATGAAATATTTTTGGTCCCCCAAATTGAGTTCTAAAAATGTCAAATTAACATATATAGGGAGGGGTAGTTGGTTGATGGTGCATATGCGGACTATGCACCAAGTAAGCTTCATAGCTTAGTTTAAGAGTATAAATGATGCCTAAGGCTCATTTATAGTTGCGTAGCCTCGTGAAGAGGGAATTTGATGCTTAGGCATCATTATGCCATATTGCGGACCAAACATGCATCACTTGGATGCATTAAAACGGAACGGCCTATACGGACTAGGCCATTTCCATTATTGCTTGGCCACGGCCATGCAAACGAGTTGGCTTAAGTTTCGTCCCTTCGTGATGAACTACGGTCCGTGCTTGATCCCTTTGGAGTAGGGAAGGGTACGTAGGCAGCCGCAATGAGTTGCAGCATTGCGGTCCAAAGACGTTGGCCCCTCATATCATCTAAGCTCGGTAGCTCGACGCGAGAGATGATTGTGGCCGGACTTGATGAGGCTTAGTTGCATGCCAGTAAGTGGATGCTCATACTTCCTATCAAGTTATAAAGAGATGGTAAGCGAGGTAACGTGGGAAATGGCAAGGGCTTGGTGTGGCCTACGCTAAAGTCCAAGGCTTATGCCTGGACAAGATACGACAATGTGACGGTTGCTCAGCTAGCTAGGAAATTCAATTATGAATTCCATACGTAAAGGTAAAGCCAGAGATGCATGAAAACTGCATTGGCATTGGCCTTATGGCCTTAAACCCTTTTGCGGGACAAGGGTAAGTTGGAACGGTTTGGAAGCTAAGTTAGCTGCGTCATGCTCCACGAGCATGCTTGCAAGGGCAATTGGACGTGCATTTGCCTAGCTTTGAGGCCCGGATCGTAGCTTCATCATGGCGCACCGGGGAGATTACGGCCTGCGGGGCAACGCGCCAAAGGCGTAATTTTCCGGTCCACATATGGTATCAGAGCAAGTTCCGAGAAAACTCTAGGGACTTGTGCGGAGTGGACTCATTGGCGAGTATTTTCCTTGATGAAAACTCAAAGTTGGAGAGTAGGCCAACTTCTCGCGCGGGAAAGAGTTTGTAATCTGGCTGAGCCGCTTACTTTACAAATCGAGTTGAGCTTGTATAAGTACCGTGAGTTTGCCAGGCCTCTGTGGCACCCCCCGCTTACGAGCATCCTAAGACCGTCTGCAGGACGGTGGGTAGACAATGGGACCGATCATCCCCACACGTTGGCACCGGCCAAGGGTGTGCGTTGTCGAGCCCGGCTAGCATCCCACTTACGAGTGGCAACCCGGTAAACCGTCGGGACGGTGGCTTGCATCCAACTGCACTGGCATTAGATATTAGTCCTCACAGTGTTGCGTTGAGTTTTTGCCTTGTCATTCGATGACGTCTTTCAACTTGTGAACCTTAGGGATTCCCTGGGTGGTAGTATGGGATGCTATCTAGGATACCTTGTCGAGATATCCTCTGGCACGGCCAATTGCGATTCTTGGTTTTGTTGTGGGCACTTTTTGGATTCTGGGGCGGTGGTATGGGACATGTGCTCGGAAGGTCTAAATTGTTGTTCATGACAACTTGAAGAAACCCGTGATTTCGAGCTTCCTGGTATGGGACTTTTGCTCAGGAAATCCAACTCGAAGAGATTGTCCACAATAGCTTTGGTTTTGAATTTCGGGGACGAAATTCTTTGAAGGGTGTGATAATGTAACACCCCGTGTTTTTAGCATGGCGCATGCTAAAAGATGTGCCATTTGCTTGTGATGAAGCTTCATCCAAAGCTTCCTTTGCATGGTGAGATGCATTTGGCCCTCGGGCCATATATGGTGCCAAGTAAGGCACATCGCATATGCATATTGGCTAAGGCCAATATGGCATTGGTTGGAAGCTACATTGGCCAAGAGCCAATCTTGCATCAAATGATGCATTAGGTCAGTTGGGTAGATGACCTTGGAAGTGGACGGCCAACATGGCCGGACATCGGGTTGGAAGAGGACGGCCAACAGGGCCGGACATTGGGTTGGCAGAGTACGGCCAACACGGCCGGACATCGGGAAAATACATGGCAACGGCCATGAATAGTAAACGGGGAGTTGATGAAATATTTTTGGTCCCCCAAATTGAGTTCTAAAAATGTCAAATTAACATATATAGGGAGGGGTAGTTGGTTGATGGTGCATATGCGGACTATGCACCAAGTAAGCTTCATAGCTTAGTTTAAGAGTATAAATGATGCCTAAGGCTCATTTATAGTTGCGTAGCCTCGCGAAGAGGGCATTTGATGCTTAGGCATCATTATGCCATATTATGGACCAAACATGCATCACTTGGATGCATTCCGACGGAACGGCCTATACGGACTAGGCCATTTCCATTATTGCTTGGCCACGGCCATGCAAACGAGTTGGCTTAAGTTTCGTCCTTCGTGATGAACTACGGTCTCGTGCTTGATCCCTTTGGAGTAGGGAAGGGTACGTAGGCAGCCGCAATGAGTTGCAGCATTGCCGGTCCAAAGACGTTGGCCCCTCATATCATCTAAGCTCGGTAGCTCGACGCGAGAGATGATTGTGGCCAGACTTGATGAGGCTTAGTTGCATGCCAGTAAGTGGATGCTCATACTTCCTATCAAGTTATAAAGAGATGGTAAGCGAGGTAACGTGGGAAATGGCAAGGGCTTGGTGTGGCCTACGCTAAAGTCCAAGGCTTATGCCTGGACAAGATACGACAATGTGATGGTTGCTCAGCTAGCTAGGAAATTCAATTATGAATTCTATACGTAAAGGTAAAGCCAGAGATGCATGAAAACTGCATTGGCATTGGCCTTATGGCCTTAAACCCTTTTGCGGGACAAGGGTAAGTTGGAACGGTGTGGAAGCTAAGTTAGCTGCGTCATGCTCCACGAGCATGCTTGCAAGGGCAATTGGACGTGCATTTGCCTAGCTTTGAGGCCCGGATCGTAGCTTCATCATGGCGCACCGGGGAGATTACGGCTGCATGGGCAACGCGCCAAAGGCGTAATTTTCCGGTCCGTCACACAAGTGGTAAAATACTTCTTCCACGGCCATGGTTTATTTTGTATTTAATTTCTCTTGTGTTTGTTAAAAAAAAGAAAAAAAAAAAAAATGAAAAAAGAAAAAAAAAAAAAAAAAAAACAAGAGAAATTTTTGTTTTGTTTTAATAAGCCGTGGGGAAGGAAAATATATAAGGAGGTTTCAAGCGACAAGGATTTTGAGGTAAAAAGAGTTACAAATTGTTAAGGATTTATGAAATTCGTGCAGGTAAACAATTTCCCCAAATCTCATAGTCTTAACATCGGTGCGCAACACAGCATCAGGACCATCAGAAGCAGTAGCAAAAGTCTTTGGCTGAAAAATGGAAGGGTGGATCGGCCCCATGGACGGAAATCTACAGAAGACACATTGTCAAATATGTCCACGAGTTTTGCGCCTGTTCTGGGACGCCTCCTATTCCAGCGGAGTATTCTCGAGCCACCATACAAGTTGCTGAGCAAATTTGCAGGAGTAGGAGCATAACTTTTGAAATGTTCCCATAAGAATGCCTGAAGAAAAGCGAAGTGAACGTACGACTCCACCTTCTTGTACCCGTTAGAAACATGCATGTCCATTGCTAAGGCGTCCGTATGAGAGTACAACGATCCAAGGAACAAGGAACCCTGTGGGAAGAACTTTACCTTTGCCACTTTATAGCGATCTTAACGAGATCACCTCTAATGGTCTTCTTTCCAGAACCGTCGTCGAACATATCACTGGATAGCCATAAAGACAGGAACGCAATCACGTTGAGCTCATTTTCCAACTCTTGATCCGGCTCTGGGTCCGCAGGAGACCACTCCGACACCCACCAGGTGTAAAAGCATCTCGTATCTTTTTTCTCCTCCTTGTCCAGACTGTCGAAACCCGCCACCTTTTGAAGTATAGCATCATAGTTACGTTGTTCCGTATCGTAGAGCTCGTAAGAAAGACTTCCAAAGAACAAAAAAGTTCATTAATGCAGCTACACTCTCCAGAGTAATAGTAATCTCTCCCCACCTAGATATGGTTGTATGAGTAGAGGGACGCCATCGAGAAATGAAGGTAATCAAACCCGCAACGTCTTTCTTAATTTCAAGAGCAGCAGATGCCATGACCGCATTGAGGATTTGCGCTTTGGTCAAATTGTCTTTAATACCCTTATTACTCAACATGCGTCTCATCCATCCTTCATAAGAGCCCAGTAGAGTATGACAAATCTTGAAGTCAATAGGGGAAGGCAGATATTCGTTTCTCCGGAGACAAAATCTCATCACAAGTGCTAAAGAAGAAAATGGATCAGCATCCATATTTTCGGAATCGGAAAGCAGGACTATCTTATGAGAAGGATGTCTTCTAATGTTTGGAAAAGGCGAGGTGAACAACTCATCATCGATGTTCGGCATATCTTTGAAGCCGTCAACACTTCCTGGCTTGGCACCAGCATTATCTCCGGAAGACATCTCAACAGGAATTCTTTTCTTCACTCCACAATGAAATAAAAGGCAGGAGTTAGAACTTGTATGAAAAGCGCATGAAGCGTGTAGTCATGCACGACAAGACACTTTGAAATGCACAAAAGTCGGATTAGGTCCAAACACCAAGATACTCAAGTCAAGTCTCGTATTGGTTTCAAGTCCTAGACAAGTTTCATCTGGTATTGGTTTCAAGTCCCAGACAAGTTTCATCTGGTATTGGTTTCAAGTTCTGCACAAGTTTCGATCTGGTATTGGTTTCAAGTCTGGTACAAGTTTCGATCCGGTATTGGTTTCAAGTCCTAGTACAAATTTCATCTGGTATTGGTTTCAACTCCTAATTACAAGTTTCAAGTCCTAGATAAATTTCGAGTTAGGTGTTATTCAAGTCCGGGCACAAGATCGATATAAGGTCGACTTTCATCAAGCATATGTGGGTGAGACCCACGTTCAATCAAGCATACACGGCGGGCCCGCGTTCATCCACACACATCATAACACGATTTTTCTTTATTCATGGGAATCGTGTCTACGGGATTCAAGCCAAAGTCTCTTCCCAAGCTACAATCTAAGAAGCTAGTTTTGCATGCAACAATGGAAGAAGAAGCAAAAACGACGTATTCACGGACTTGCGGAACTAAACCATCCTATCTATAAAAAGATTTTTACCTAAGAAATTAGGTTTTTTCCAAAAAAAAAAAAAAAAAAAAAAAAAAAAAAAAAAAGGTGAAACTTACCTTGGGCGGACGGACGGTGGCAGCTCCTAAAGCAACTCCGCAATAAAGAATGGCGACAACGTCGCAGAACGGCAAAGACTAGTCACGGGCGGGAGCTGCTCAACAAAAAAAAAATCGTGAGGAAAAGAAAAGGGGGTTGGTCTTTTTTATAGACAAAAAATTAGAAGAATGCCAATGGAACAAGGATTCCTCTTTTATTTGGTTTCCACTTTTGATTCAAATACCCTAAGGAAGGAAGCCGGTCCATCAAAGCTTAGGATCGCGCACGTATGGAGGATTGACCACGGCCAGAATCCCTCCAGGTAGACTTCCTTTATCTTGTCTCCTTACGTTTGTATATGTCACCATCTCATGCCTACCCCACAATAGTGTAACCATTATGTGCTAGGCGGGGGACTTATTATTGATGGTGGATTTTCATTTAAGGTTAAAGTTGTAAAAAACCCCGTAAAATTATGCGCCGACATCTTGTAAAAGATAAAGCCATTAATAAGTGTTGGATACTCCCTCACTTAATTCACCAAGAGTGGAGCATGTGGCAACAATCCCATTCTGTGAATACACGAAATTCATCCAGGTTGGAGCATGTAGCAACAATCCCATATACCCCCGTGAATTTATAGCATTATTAATTAATGCGCAATCGCCCTTGTATTTCTGTACTCATTATCGGTGCGGCATGACGATTGAGTGTTGCTCTTACGAACAACACGAACCTCCAAGCATTATAATGAAACCATGTACGAAATACCCGTACAGCCGACTCTCGTGTTATACTAGCCCGATTGAGCCCCTCTCGGTGTGTTATACTAGCCCGATTGAGCATCCTGGACTGACCGATACGGATATGATCACGATCATCCAACTCCACAAGCATGATTGGATGACCCATATCAATTCCATCACCCCCAAGCGGTATGGAATATCCACTGCCGAACCAACGCGGACCCCGCATGGTCGGCCTCCCTCCGCACTGGCCTAGCTTGCCAAAACGTCCAAACCATAGCAGTATGGGCGGAAAACCCTAAAATTAGGGTTTGCGGCATGTTACATGTGTCGCAAAACAGTCTTAACCACCCATCTTCGCAGGTATAGATGGAGGGTGTAGATGTAGATTCAAAGGGCCCGGAGCATGTCAACACAATCACCGTGGGCCCGCCTACATACCCGACCAATCGGTCAGGACCAACCATGGTTGGTTATCCCAACTCGTACGCCGAATGAAGCATTAACGCACGGCCTTGAAACCCAAAATTAGGGTTTTGAGCATCACGAGCGTCCATCTTCTCTAGCACGAATGGAGGGTCCAAGATTAGATTAAGCAGGTCCGGTCATACCAGCATGACCACCGTGGTCCCATCTATCCCCTCACCCGGTCGGCCAAGGCATATCATGCCTGGTTATTCCAAGACGCGCGCTCAAACTAGCGTGGTCACACCTCCCAAACCGCAAACTAATCTCGACCGCTCAACTTCGCCGGATGATTTGAGTGGTCCAGATCACGTTTTCATGGGATAGTCAGGTGTAGGCGTGAACACCAGCCTACCACTTACACGCCAGACCGGTCGGCCAAGACCGACCAAGTTAGGTCATCTTGGAACGTGCGCTGGAAGTGAGCATGGTGAGCGGCTTATTGCGGTACCAAATTCCAATTACAAAATCGATCTCCACCACTCCTCTTTGCCGGTCAAATTGAGTGGCCTAGATTGCACCTTCATAGGACAGTGAGATATGGACGTGTACACCGGTATGTTGTTTACATGCATGCCTGGTCGGTCCTTTCCAAAAACCTTCCCATGCTTGGTTTCGACCAAGCTGAAGAGTGATGCTTGCGCACCTCTTCAAAAACCCTAATTCATTAACGGTCGCAGATGAGTGTCTCAAAGATCATCTCGTCCGTCCAACTTCACCAGCTTGGTTATACAACCCTGATCAGGAGTTAATTGGTCAGTGAGGCGTCACCACCCATCACTTTACCACACCATGATGCGCATCACATAAAATACACATGATACTTCACAAGTATCAACTTCTTGAATAACGCAGCTTATTCAATTCAAAGATTACATGCTACCTTTTGTGGATCCACGATTCACACATTCCGTTTCAATCAATCATGTCACAAACTGGGGTATTGGTCTGGCGGTTTACAGCGTGCAGCGTGCAACGCGCCATCACAAGAACGTGTTAGGAAGTTATGGACGGTTAGCGATGACATGAGAAGTGGGCAAGACTGATCGTGTAGCATCGACACACAACTCCACTACTCCATCACTTCACTTCCTCCACTTCCCACGAGAGACGTGAATAAGGCTCAATGACTTGTATAAATAGGTTTTCATCCCTATTTCCACCAACAAGAGCAAGTCCAGACAAGAAACAGAAACCAATTGTTGATACAAGACACCGGAACTGATAACTTGCATCCTGTAAGCCTGCCAAACTTTCTCGTTACAAGTCATAAGCAAGCCAACACCTTCACAATCTCAACACCTTCTTCGCTTCCCTCCCTAAGATCAACCCCATCTCCTTCACTTTGTGACCGAAACGAGTCTGGAACGGCCATTTCTTGGTTTAGGCCGGACTTGCACAGATTGATTTCCGAATCTACAAGCACTCACCGCGTAGTGTATTTGTTTAGGGTTTAGATTCATTCCTCATCCACACACCCCAAATTACCAAATTCGGCAGGAGTAGTTTTCACCCATAAACAACTTGATAAGAGGTTCGGACTTAACCAAACACAATAGGATTACTATCAAGTAAAATAGGAATTAACGTTTGTGTAATTTATTTTAAATTATAATAACAAACAATTATAATTACGGAAAATAAAAGTAAATGACACAACAAGATTTTGTTAACGAGGAAACCGCAAATGCAGAAAACCCCCGGGACCTTGTCCAGAGTTGAATACTCTCAGGATTAAGCCGCTATACAAAATCAAACCAACTTCGTATAGTTGAGACCAAGCAACTAAACCTATAGTTGACCTAGTTCCGTCTGTATTCCCACGCGTCCAACTTATGAATAAGTCACGTACTTGGAACAATTCCTTTGGTTCGTATTCCAAACAGTAAAGGAACAACAAATTTGTTTGGTAGCAACTCTCTTCAACCAAGTGATGTGAGTTCGACAAAGGCTCTTCTGTTTATCTCAATAAACTCCTTCGTCAGGTTCTTAGATATATCTTATGATCAACTACCAAAGTTAATTGTTAAGATTTTGCAATCAATACTTTTAATCACCAAGAATTGTATTGATGCCGATCTACATAACTAATCAATCTAATCTACCACAAGGAAAAACCGATTATAGTTGGATCCTCTATACCGAAACAAGTATTGTGCACACCAAAGATTATGAACCCCAAATCAGAAATCTTCAATATCTTCTTTGTCTTCAAATCTTCTTAGATCTTCAATAAACACCTGCACACAACAACTTGAATCTCTTGTGATCAATCACGCACAGAACGGAGTCTGTTAACAATGGATTATCACAAGACGTCTTTAGATATACAAACATTCTAAAGATCCCGGTCAAAACTTTAATCTATTTTGAGTGAATCTTATATCAGAAGAGAAGATTCTCAAGCATAAACAAACTAGGTGCAATCAAAGTTCAACCACTGTTAGTCAATCAAATCAATCGAAAACACAAGATAAACCGCAATTATCTAGTTTCCCACCAATGGTACTAATAGAGATTCTCAATCCCACAGAATACTTTAAACTGAGCGGCCGTAAGAGATTTCACCTAATTAGGTTACTCTTCTCTCCGAATAGGCGGCTTCACCAGTAACAACACAACCAAGGAAGTTTGCTGTCACGAAGGATTAGTTTGCTAGAAATGCAAACTTCAAGTATTTATAGACAAGGAAGTTTGGACACCAAGGAATTTCCAAAACCGAAAATATTCTCAAGATATGCAATATATTCCAAATTCGGTTTCCATAATTCCCGGAAATGCTCTGTCCAAAATATTGCCCGAAAATCTCTTTGGAAAATCTTCAACTAGTAAATGCACATTACTAATTCTCATTTTCCTAAAATAAAATTAAAAACCTTAAATAAAAGATTCTTAACTTATTCATGTTTGGATCATGGGATTCTCTTCCTTTATCTATTTAAGGAATAACTTTGAACAATTAAAGATAAGCGTTATTGCACATGTTCAAAGTATGTCGACATCCTTACTATGTAAGTCCTCTTTCATACTTACAATCTTGAAACCGATTTTCCACACTTCCAAACAAGTTTAGAATTGGTTCATCTGACTTTCAAGAACACTCAATCACAAATCATGGGTTTCACGGTTCTACCAAAACAAGTTTCGGTTCTACCTCCATGTGAAAATTGTGCATAGTCACACTAGCTTTCCAAAATTCGGTTGACTAGGTACTAGGATCAGTTCCCCACATATATATGGTATCTAACTTTAATGTGTTGCACATGTCCACAGGATCGGTTCCCCTTTGCCTAAAAACGTATATATGTCCATAAGATCGGTTCCCCTTTCTGCTAAAACATGCTGCACCTCATACAAGGATCGATTCCCCTTTGTGATGTGTTGCACCTCTTACTAGGATCTGTTCCCCTTTACCCAGATTCGGTCTTACAAAAAATCACAAACTCGATCATACCGTCTCAGGTGATTACTTAAGATCGGTTTCACTAATAAAAGTCATACCAATACATAAGTTAGGCCTTTGTGAATAGTTTTACCAAGAACACAAACAAGTCATGAGTGGTTATACTAATTACACATATTGGTTGTTCACAAGATATGCAATGAATAACAATACCAATAACGCCTGGCGTAATAAAACAAGTTCATGAATTTACTTCCTTAAAACACATGTAAAACATTGTTTCCTAGGATAAAATCCTTATCTCATACCCATACATAATCACAATACCATCTAAACGATTATTTCGATGTCTTATCTACAAAGTTTAATGGTTAATCAATAAACCTCGTATTGTATTCCTTAATACTATGTCTATCTAGAGTGTTCATGCTTCGCAGTTTTGTTTTCAATATGCACGAGTTGAAAGATATGTTAGGGAATGAAACAATTCAAGTCAAATATCACTAACCTCAAGTGGAAGGATGATGTTGTCGTTGTAGCTTCTTACTTCTTCACTTCTTCAAGTCTTCGCAATACTTGTAATGTCTCATATCATAATACTTTCAAGCTAACCTATACGAAGTTCACTCTAGTACATAATCAAGCGACTCTTTAAATGAGTTTTTATTCACTAAAATATGACAACCAAACTTGATATACCAACGCTTGGTGGGTTCAACCGAGCTATGCTCTAACACAGTCGTTATACAACGAGAATAGTTGTATATCGTTCTCTGGTCAGTAGCGTAAGATCTTTGGCAACTAATCCCAAGGTGGCTGGTACCTGGTTGGTTGTCAATCCGTCAAATATAATTTCACTTTCTCAATCAACTAAATATAAATATAGTATGCGATAAGAAAGAGTTCGATCCACAGAGAGGCGTTTGTTGTTATAAAGTTTCAGCTTTCTAAGTAACCCAAGGTATGTTTGTTGTATTTAAGCAAATAAAAGTAATTAAAAGCAAAGTAAGTAATTCGAGAAATCAATAAGGAGAGGATATTGGTCACGGGATGGTATCATTCACAAACATGTATTTTCATCAATGATTAGAATTGGTATTTAATCTCGTATTTATTAAAAGTCCTAGGATATCTTGATCGCAAGTATAACCCGTTAATTCCTGTTTTCATCACAACCACATTAAAAGATGCATATGTGAATTCTTCGTCGAAAGCAACCTAAAGTGTAAAAGCACAATTAAGTTTAACTCCCTAAAAGCATTAAGATTTATGGAATAAGACTCATCAATGCAAACGAATGTGTAAAAGCACTAAACGTTTTAACAAAAGTTATGATTCACTTGTGACTAATAGGATATATCACTATAAGCACTAATCACAATTATGCTACTTAGAATCGTGGATAAACAACGTTTCGTATTGAAAACCCTAATATAGCTCTAGAGATGAACACAAATCGGATTGATTCCGGACTCAACCTAACAAGTTTTCAAATCTTATAACACTATTAATTGTGAATCACAAACAATAATTACTGAGACAAAACTAATTCATTGAATCAAAAGCATGTTGAGAAATCAACTTTTATCCCATAACCAATAAGATGTTTAGCTACTCATAGCTATGGAGTTCATCATCATCAATATTCAATAATAAAACAAGGAAGAAGAAGAACAAAACCAAACCCTAGAAGCGTAAACAAAAGTGGCTCTCCCAAAATTCCAAGAAAAAGATATATCATAAGTTGTAGAAGACCTTCCCTTTTATAGCTTTCTCCAACTTCTAAAATTAGGTCTAGTCTTCAAAGTCCATTAGGTGAGAATCCACCAAGCCCATAAGGATGAGAAACCCGTGTAGAAAATACGCCCCAAAAACGGTCGCCGGAAGTCTGGGATTGTGGCCGGAAATCGACCGGAAAGTCGCCGGAAAACAGCTCCGGTGACCGACAAAGTCCGCCCGGTCACCGGTCAACGGGTCGGATCGGCGGGTCAACTCGGTCAGCTCCTGAGTCAAACCGGGTCAAGGCTCAGCTGAGTCAGAACGGTTCAAGTCAGGTGAGTCGGTAGAAGTCGTGGTCGCCTAATCGGTTGTCGCGAGCCAGAGTCAGATTCACTTTGGCTAGGCCATTTGCACTGGCCTGACTTGTGATGCACTATCATTGTGCATCACCAGCCATAATGGCTTGCATACTTGCTATAACTTCTCCACTTCCACTTCCAACTCCAAATACAGCCAATACAGACTGCAAACATTTCAATCCACAATGCATTCTCAGCTTAAACAATACCACCAAGTCCATGGCAAGACCAAAGAACTCCAAGTCACCAGTTCCAAACAGACATAACTTCCCGCAATGCCCAACTGCATCTGCACATCTTTAGCCAGTCATTTGCACCATCGTCAGCATAACACCACGATCTTCCCTGTAAACCACAGTACAGCTTCACCCTGCAATGTAACATTTATTTACTGACTTCTATACAAATCCATAGCAAAGACCTCGCCCACACAACTACCGCCACTCGCAACTTCATAGTACCATTGCCTCAAGCCACCTCAAACCGCAACTCTAGCCCGCCAGTTGCAACTCAACACATTAGCAGCTACTCGCTTACAAACACTCCACCGCAATCGCTCACTAGATTTTCTCGTAGCTCCACCAAGAACAAACCCATCCCCGCAATTCACTCGGTCTCCATCTCGCTCGACCACCGCAATGCAGTCTTCCCGCTCACAACAAACCACTCCCCAAAGATCACCGATTTGAACCTCGTTTTAGCTTATTCAACCTCGTAACACAGCCATCTCGCCTCAATCTGAGTCTCACTACCAAGAAGAACACAATTATTGCAGCTACACTTCAAGGCCAAGCAGTACCAATTGCTAGTCTCTCGCAAATCATCCTAGCCTCGCCATTCTCTACCTTCCCATGGTAACAAAGAACAACAGCTCCAATCCCTACTCAGTCCATACAGCAAAATCACCATAGAACCCTAGCTTCTCAACTTGAACCATATTGCCTGTGCAACCAAGCGCTGTTCTTCCCATGGCCACCTGAGCTTCACATTCCAAAATAAAACCAAAGAATACCGCATAACCTAAGCATTCAACTCGGACTCAGATTTTGCACATCCACAACCACCGCCACCGGCAAGAATACCATCTTCTTCTATAACAAACTTCCCATCTTGAAATAGAGCTCACTTAACTCGGTGCTTCAATTTCTCCATGAATTCCTCTCTCAACTCAACACAAACCGAACTCACCCGCACCTCCATTGAATCACCTTCACTTGCAACTCAGGGTTCAACCCCATATTCATCTATTGCCGCCTCCACTTCTCGTGGCCTTAATACCTAACCAACCCATCTCGTAATTTAAGATACCCATAACTTCTTCACCGAAACAATCCAAGACAAACTTCAATTTCTCCTCCATCTTGATTTCAACCCCATCAATCCGAGTCTTCACAGCTCAAAATCTTCCATCGATCCATCTTAGTCACACAACCACAAACCCCTGAGTTCAATCAACCTCAGTGGCTCAGTCCTTCCTCAATTTGTGATTCGACCACACCATTTAATCCATTAATACAAACCCATCTCTGCCAACTCTTAATCAACCACTGAACTAGCTTCTACACCGGATTCATTTGAACAAGACCCCGCAACTAATCAACCACCAAAAGATTTCCTTCGATCCGAAATAACCAAGCCCCCACAAATTCCATATGAACCCCAGCTTCTCAGCTCAGCCTGCAAGCTTTAACCCAAGAACGACTACAAAGAACCCTAAGTTCATCTCTATCTTGATTCAACAACGAACATCCACTTTCTGATCTCATGGCCATTGCTCCGCTTTTCTTCCTTCACAGATCGAAACAAATCTTCTTTAACTGATTTCCCCCATCGATCTCCTCCATTTCTGGCCGCAGCGTTTCTTTCTCTCGACTTCATTTCAGGTGCAGATAATGATTGAGAAATTAATGAAATCTAAAGTTGATTTCGATCTAGGGTGTAGGAAAGGGAATGGCTAAACCCACTCAGATGAAATAGATAAGGGGTTACCCAGACATGACTCTAGGCACCCAGCTGTTCCCGTTAAGGGCTAACTAGCTCAAACATGGCCTGTCGGTTTCATGTATCCGACAAGCTTATTCATAGGTTTCGCTCGTAACTTTCTCAGACGCAGTCGGATTGACTTCAAGCTCTCGCCGTTAGCTTCATATTTCCGTTCTCGCTCCCAATGAACGTTTTCTCCTTCTTTTGCTTCCAAAGACTCCATTGTACCTAACAACTCAAAAACACACGTAAAGTACATAATTCACAAGAAAAATAGCAAAGAAAGCGTAACTACTAGATAGTAAATACGGTGTATTCTACACCTATCAGATTCCCCCGCACTTAGACTTTGCTAGTCCTCGAGCAAATCAAACAAAACAATAAAATACAACAACTCCGTGTCGTCGAGGCTACGGTCACTTTTAGCATAAATAACAAGCCTTTAAACCCCTAGGTGTCCCTAGTGGACGAGTTATAGTCTCGTGAGGGTTTACTAGAGATATACCCACAAAACCTATTTTTCCAACTTACTAGTTCTCCGTAATGATAATATCCAACGCGCTAAGAAGACATAGAGATTCTGCACACTAGTCATAAGAAGTTAGACACATAAATGAACACAATCTCATTCTTAAAAGTTGAGAGAGAAGTAACCATCCCTTCTCGACTAAAATTCGGGTTCGGAGTGATCAAAAGTCTCGACTCTGCCTCACAAGAAAGGGTTTTATGAAATTGCTCTCAATAATAAACAGCTTTTTATGGGTCACACATGTGTCCAGGTTGGAATGAAGAGAGAATCCTGCGACACGTTGAATGGTAGGAAGGCTTTACCCTCCGAAGTATTTTGAAAACCCACATCTTTTATATATTTTTGAAAACCCATTTTTCTGACGATCTCTTCGAAAGGAAATCAGACCATTTAACGAAGGTGGGAATATGCTTACTTACGTTGAACCGTTCGGTGTGCAGGCTAGCACCACTCTCACAAGATCCATAGAAACGTCTTCGGTCTTCTATCGGTGTCTTCATCTTCGTCTTCGGTCTTCAACTCTTGATGATAACTCTCGAACTTCGTAGAATCTTGACAATATGATTCTTTCCTCAAATTCCTTGTCGCTTGAAACTTCATTATAGATATTCCTTCTTTCCATAAGCTTTATTGAAAGAATACAAAAATAAACTATACAAACCCAATTTTTTTTTTTTTTTTTTTCTTTTTTTTTTTTTTTTTTTTCAATTTTCGTTTTTTTTTTTTAATTTTTTTTTTTTTTTTTTGAATACAAATAAAAATAAAATAAAATAAAATAAAAACATTTTTCTCTTTATTTTTTCTGATTAAATTGTTTTGCATGAAAATAAACTTCATTTGAATTTAATTAATTAATTTTTTTTTTTTTTTTTTTTTTTTAATAATAATAATAATCAAAAATAAGAATTAAACAAAGCTTTTAGTTGGCAGCCTAGCAACAAGCTGGGCTCCAACACCTTTCTGAACAGCAATGCCTAATCTATGAAAAATAAAACTACCATAACCACTACCAGCGTCATTACTAACTAAGCAGTTCTTCAGACGCTTGAAAAAACATAAAAAATAAAGTAAAATATTTTTTCTCTTGTCTCTTTTTTTTTTATTTTCGTTTTTTTTTTATTTTATTTTTTATTTATTTTTTATTTTTTTGAGACAAGAGAAAGTAAAATATAAATAAAATAAAAAATAAAAATGTAAGTACAATGCCATGGTGTAAGTACTTTACCGCTTGAATCTTCACAACTTATATGTCTTGATATCATAAATTTCTCGAATTCTCATCCTTAATAATTTCCGCTCTTGTACTATAGTCTTCAACTTATAAAATTCCGCCCTTTTTTTGTTGCTTTACTCAAATCAAATCGCCCATTTACGTGCACCGTTGTTTGTAAACCTCGAACATGTTCAACTTTCCTTCGAATTTGTGATGCTCCTCTTGTTGATGATGATGGTGTTTCTATGGACTGTTGGTGTAGAGATAAGGTGGATGGTGCTAATGCGAACAAGATCACAAGTGGAAAGTAAGTTAGCAATTCGATGTCACCAACATGGTTGATAAAAATAGCACTCAAGAGATCAAAATAGTGCTTCTATGGTGGGAAATTGGACAGCTCACCATTCCGCCCGAATTTACGTACGGTGACACACACTCTAAAAGCACAATTTAGACAGTACAAAGAATTGAAGGTTGGTGCCTCACATTATGTAACATGGGTAGTCTCCACTATAGGGGATCACTGTTCTAATACCGAATTCGATCGCACCTTATTTGCCACTGGCATGGTTAAATCCAACTTTAACTCTCATACAATTAAGAAACCCGATCATGTTCTCTGTCATCTCTAAGTTCAGTCACTATTGTGAGATTCTCGATGTAATCTTAGCGACATGTATACTATGTGACTCTAAACTAACTACAAGTTGGAGTTTTCTTATTCACTAGTTCACAAAAAGTTGAAAAATTGCAAAAATTTACAACATAAACCACTCCCCACACTTAAACTTTACATTGTCCTCAATGTAAATTGAATCATCCAAAGTAAGTCAAGGTGGGAAATCCTAACAAGAAATCAAAAAACAAAAAAAACAAAACAAGTAAAAACAAAAACAAGAAAAGAAATAAATACAAGACAAGAAATACTCATCCTTTGGGTTGCCTCCCAATTAGCGCTTGGTTTAAAGTCGTCGGCCCGACTATCTCCTGGATTTTCTATGACTCCTCCGGAGGGAGCACATCCACAAAGTTAACTCCTTCCACCACTTCGGAAGTGAAGTTCTCATAATATGGTTTCAACCGGGTGCCCATTAACTTTAAGTTCCTTCCCCAGTAGCTATGCTACGAATTTCCACCGCACCATGAGAAAACACATTAGTAACAATAAAAGGTCCGATCCATCGTGACCTTAGTTTACCCGGAAATAATTGCAAGCGAGAATTAAACAAAAGCACTTTCGCCCAATGCAAAATTGTTTCCTAGAAATCATGTTATCATGGAATGCTTTCGTCTTTTCTTTGTAAATCCGTGAGCTTTCAAATGCATCATTGCGAAGCTCCTCTAGCTCTTGGAGTTGTAACTTCCTTTGCTTTCCAGCCCCATCCATCTCCATGTTGCATTGCTTAATAGCCCAAAACGCCTTATGCTCAATTTCCACGGGTAAGTGACAAGGTTTACCATACACAAGCCTAAAAGGAGACATTCCAATAGGTGTTTTATATGCGGTTCTATACGCCCACAAAGCATCATTAAGTCGCATGCTCCAATCCTTCCTTGTCGGGTTCACCGTCTTTTCTAGAATTGATTTCACCTCACGGTTAGACACCTCGGCTTGTCCATTGGTTTGGGGATGATAAGGTGTTGCAATCTTATGCGACACATTGTACTTCGTCAACAAGCTTTGTAGAATCCTGTTTTTGAAGTGAGATCCCCCATCGCTAATTATGGCTCTTGGAATTCCAAACCTCGCAAAAATGTGAGCTTGCACAAAATCTGAAACCACTTTAGAATCATTAGTTGGGGTGGCTTTAGCTTCCACCCATTTCGAGACATAATCAACCGCAAGTAAGATATAAAAATTCCCATGGGAGTTGACAAAAGGCCCCATAAAATCAATACCCCATACATCAAAAACTTCAATAAATTGAATAAAAGTTTGTGGCATTTGATTTCGGGCACCTAGATTGCCGGTTCTTTGACACCTATCACAAGTTGTACAAAATATATGTGCATCCTTAAACAAAGTTGGCCAATAAAAACCACTTTCAAGTACCTTGTGCGCGGTTCTCTTACTCCCAAAATGTCCTCCGCAAGCATAAGAGTGACAAAAAGACAAGATAGAGTTAAATTCGAATCGGGCACGCACCTTCGTATTACTTGGTCACTACCATGTTTCCATAAGTATGGATCATCCCATATGTATTGGTTCCCTAACCTCTTAAGTTTGTCCCTCTCAAAGACGAGACAAGTTCTTTGGGATTTGTTTAGAAACTAAGTAATTGACAATATCGGAATACCATGTTTCTCCAAAGTCAATTGAGAAAAGTTGCTCATCCGGAAACTTTCACGCAACGGGATAGTCTCCTTGTCCACGAAAGTCGGCTCAAGTGATCCGCAACGGTGTTCTCAATTCCTTTCTTGTCTTTGATTTCAATATCAAACTCTTGCAAGAGTAATATCCATCGTATGAGCCTCGGTTTCGCCTCTTTTTTGTAAGCAAGTATCTAAGTGCTTTGCATGATCGAAAAGACAACAACTTTTGTACCAATTAGATAAGAGCGAAACTTTTCTAAAGCAAAAACAATGGCTAATAACTCATTTTCAGTGGTTGTGTAGTTTTGTTGAGCCTCATTTAACGTTCTAGAAGCATAATAAATAGCATGAGGAAGCTTCCCCACACGCTGCCCAAGCACCGCACCAACCGCATAGTCACTTGCATCACACATGAGTTCAAACGGCTTACTCCAATCCGGTGGTTTAATGATAGGGGCTGAAATCAAAAGTTCTTTCAAACAATTGAATGCCGCCATACATTTCTCATCAAAGTTAAAAACCACATCTTTTTGCAATAAGTTACAAAGTGGTGATGCTATCTTAGAAAAGTCCTTGATGAACCTACGATAAAAACCTGCATGACCAAGAAAAGAACGTATCTCCCTCACCGTAGTGGGAGGGGTTAGAGCACGAATAAGGTCTATCTTAGATTTATCGACTTCCAAGCCTTTAGAAGATATAATATGGCCTAAAACAATGCCATGAGTTACCATGAAATGGCACTTCTCCCAATTTAGCACAAGATTTGTTTCAACACATCGTTCAAGAATTAGAGCCAAGTTGTTCAAGCAAAGGTCAAATGAATCACCAAAGACACTAAAGTCATCCATGAACACTTCGATTATGTTTTCAACATATTCCGAAAAGATACTTACCATACACCTTTGAAAAGTAGCCGGAGCATTGCATAAACCAAAAGGCATCCTTCTATAAGCAAAAGTACCGAAAGGACAAGTGAAAGTGGTTTTCTCTTGGTCCTCCGATGCTATCACAATCTGATTATAACCTGAATAGCCATCAAGAAAGCAATAGTAAGAGTGTCCATTAAACGTTCAAGCATTTGATCAATAAAAGGTAATGGAAAGTGGTCTTTTCTAGTAGTGGCATTCAATTTTCTATAATCAATACAAACCCTCCAACCGGTTTGCACACGAGTTGGGACAAGTTCGTTCTTATCATTCTCCACCACCGTCACACCTGATTTCTTTGGTACTACTTGTACCGGCTTACCCACTTGCTATCGGATATGGGGTAGATAACACCCACTTCCAAAAGCTTGAGTATCTCCTTTTTCACAACTTCCATCATGGGAGGATTCAAACGACGTTGCGCTTCCCTTGTAGGCTTTGAATCATCCTCCACACGGATCTTATGCATACAAACGGCAGGGCTAATACCCTTGATATCGGCAATTGTCCATCCTATGGCCGTCTTGTACTTCCTTAGCACCCTTAGAAGTTTTTGCTCCTGTAATTCATTAAGCTCGTTAGAAACAATCACGGGTAAATCTTCATTGTCACCCAAGTACAAGTACTTAAGGTGGTCGGGAAGAGGTTTCAATTCTAAAATCGGAGATTTAACTATTGAAGGTACAAGCTTTTCATCACTGCATGGTAAAGAAATAAAAGAGATATTATGAGTTTTCGGGCATTCTTGTAGTGAATTGAGATCACCAAGAGCTTCCTTGACTTCATTACCACACTCTACACCATTATCTATGGATGTAGTTAACACGGTTTCCAAAGCATCATCACCGTTTAATTCAAACATTTGTTGTGCCAATGTATCCATCACATCAATGGAGAAACAAGAGTGGACATCGCTAGGATATCTCATCGTCTCGAAAATGTTGAAACGTATTATTTCTCCATCAAACTCCATAGTTAGCGTTCCCTTATCCACATCAATTATGGTTTTCGCCGTTTTCATGAAAGGACGCCCAAGAAGCAATGGAAGAGATGAGTCCGGTGCACCTTCATCCATCTCTAACACACAAAAGTCCGCTGGAAATACAAGTTGATTAACCCGCACAAGAACATCCTCAACAATACCCATTGGGTAAACATTAGAGCGATCGGCTAATTGCAATACAATTTCAGCCTTTTAAGAGGACCAAGATCAAGTGAATTATACATTGACGCAGGCATAACATTAACTAAGCACCTAAGTCTAACATAGCTTTGTTAAAAGTTGTGTTACCAATTGTGACGGGAATGTCAAAACTACCCGGATCCTTGCACTTAAGTGGGAGTTTGTGTTGTAAGATTGCCGAGGCATTCTCCCCACACTAAGCACTTCATTACCTTTGAGCCTTTGTTTGTTGGTACACAAGTCCTTCAACACCTTTGCATACTTTGGAACTTGCTTGATAACATCAATGAGTGGTATGTTCACATGGATCTTTTAAGAACGTCTAAAATCTCCTTTTCTAGTTCCGCCTTCTTAGAACTTGCAAATCTGCGAGGAAAAGGTAGAGGAGGAACATAAGTAGAAACCGGAGTTTTAGAGTTAGAAATAGGTACCTCAGAAGTTTGGGGAGAATCCTCGACTTTCTCCTCCAAAACAGGTTCCTTTGGTGTCTCCACCTTGCCCGAATCAGCAACTTCGGGTTGCACAAGTTGTGTACCGCTTCTCAACGTAATAGCATTGACACCCTCTTTTGGGTTAATAGGTTGAGAAGGGAGTTTCCCACTATTTTGCGCCTTCAATTGGTTCAACTCAATAGCCATGGAGCCCATTTGTGTTTGCAACTCCTTAATAGCACTCTTAGTCTCTTGTTGACTCTCTTTGAACATGGTGGAAATGCCTTGCATAAAAGTTTGAAGCTTTGCATCAATATCAGCACCTTGAGTTTGCATTGATTGTTGTCTTTGGAGGTTGTTGAAAATGTTGTCTCGGCTGGAATTGTTGTTGTTGAGGTTGAAATCCACTTGAAGAGTTGAAGGTAGGTTGTTGAACCACTCCTTGCTTGTTGGCATAGCTAAAATTGGGGTGATCTCTCCATCCCGGATTGTAAGTGTTGGAGTACGGATCATACCGTCTTGGTTGATTTGGAAAGATCGCATTAGCTTGCTCGTCTTCATAAGATTGAGGAGAATTTGGTATAACCGCGGATGCAACTTGTTGCAACATTGCTGTCATGTTACCCATTTGTTGACGAAGTTCCTCCACCTCGCTCACTTCACTCACCCTTCTTAGAATCACATCCGAACCACGACTTAAGAATTGTTGTGAGTTCGCTGCCATGTTTTCAATCAACTCTCTAGCTTGTGCCACCGTCTTGATAACTAGTGCACCACCACCCGCGGCGTCAATAAGATTCCTATCACTTGATTGGAGTCCTTCATAGAAGTATTGGATGATCACAGCGTCACTAAATTGGTGGTGAGGGCAGCTTGCAACCAATCTCTTGTACCGTTCCCAACATTCATATAAGGATTCTCCCACGTTTTGCTTCATCCCACAAATTTCTTTGCGAATTTGAGTAGCCTTGGATGCAGGAAAATATCTCTCCAAAAAGAGTTTCTTCAACCCATTCCATGTTGTGACACTTCCGGGAGGTAAATAGTACAACCAATCCTTAACACTATCCATTAAAGAGAAACGGAAAACTTTCAACATTGCACCATCCGCCTCAACATTTGCTGGAAGCATAGCCGTGACAATGGTGTGGAAGTCCAAAAGATGTTTGTTAGGATCTTCATTCACCATGCCATGGAATTTTGGTAATTCTCTAAGCAACCCCGCTTTATCTCAAAAGTAGAGTTCGTTTGAATACACCCCGTTGTGTATCAAGCCTATGAGAAGCTAAGTCCTTCAAAGGAACGATTTGCATCACCCATTGCTTCTTCTTCTTGTTGTTGGAAAATCTCTTCTCCTACTTCCTCCTCGTGCTCGTCCGTTGTGTTTCGCCTTGGTTGGAGTATTGTGCCGCGTCGAGTAGCTATCCCGCACCTTGGATAATTCCAATCCTTAGAAGCCAGATATTATGCACCTGAAAACAATTCTCCAAAACAAGTGAGAAACAAGACAAGAACCGAAAAGCAAAGATAAAAGCAGAAATTGTAAAAAGAAACTAAAAACTCAATAACAAGCCGTATGCCTCCCCAAATAGCGGCGCCTAAAATTTGGTCGGTTGTCAATCCGTCAAATATAATTTCACTTTCTCAATCAACTAAATATAAATATAGTATGCGATAAGAAAGAGTTCGTATCCACAGAGAGGCGTTTGTTGTTATAAAGTTTCAGTTTCTAAGTAACCCAAGGTATGTTTGTTGTATTTAAGCAAATAAAAGTAATTAAAAGCAAAGTAAGTAATTCGAGAAATCAATAAGGAGAGGATATTGGTCACGGGATGGTATCATTCACAAACATGTATTTTCATCAATGATTAGAATTGGTATTTAATCTCGTATTTATTAAAAGTCCTTGGATATCTTGATCGCAAGTATAACCCGTTAATTCCCTGTTTTCATCACAACCACATTAAAAGATGCATATGTGAATTCTTCGTCGAAAGCAACCTAAAGTGTAAAAGCACAATTAAGTTTAACTCCCTAAAAGCATTAAGATTTATGGAATAAGACTCATCAATGCAAACGAATGTGTAAAAGCACTAAACGTTTTAACAAAAGTTATGATTCACTTGTGACTAATAGGATATATCACTATAAGCACTAATCACAATTATGCTACTTAGAATCGGGGATAAACAACGTTTCGTATTGAAAACCCTAATATAGCTCTAGAGATGAACACAAATCGGATTGATTCCGGACTCAACCTAACAAGTTTTCAAATCTTATAACACTATTAATTGTGAATCACAAACAATAATTACTTTGAGACAAAACTAATTCATTGAATCAAAAGCATGTTGAGAAATCAACTTTTATCCCATAACCAATAAGATGTTTAGCTACTCATAGCTATGGAGTTCATCATCATCAATATTCAATAATAAAACAAGGAAGAAGAAGAACAAAACCAAACCCTATAAGCGTAAACAAAAGTGGCTCTCCCAAAATTCCAAGAAAAACATATATCATAAGTTGTAGAAGACCTTCCCTTTTATAGCTTTCTCCAACTTCTAAAATTAGGTCTAGTCTTCAAAGTCCATTAGGTGAGAATCCACCAAGCCCATAAGGATGAGAAACCCGTGTAGAAAATACGCCCCAAAAACGGTCGCCGGAAGTCTGGGATTGTGGCCGGAAATCGACCGGAAAGTCGCCGGAAAACAGCTCCGGTGACCGGCAAAGTCCGCCCGGTCACCGGTCAACGGGTCGGATCGGCGGGTCAACTCGGTCAGCTCCTGAGTCAAACCGGGTCAAGGCTCAGCTGAGTCAGAACGGGTCAAGTCAGGTGAGTCAGGTAGAAGTCGTGGTCGCCTAATCGGTTGTCGCGAGCCAGAGAGTCGATTCACTTTGGCTAGGCCATTTGCATCGGCTTTGTGATGCACTATCATTGTGCATCACCAGCCATAATGGCTTGCATACTTGCTATAACTTCTCCACTTCCACTTCCAACTCCAAATACAAACCAATACAGACCGCAAACATTTCAATCCACAATGCATTCTCACTTAAACAATACCACCAAGTCCATGGCAAAGACCAAAGAACTCCAAGTCACCAGTTCCACTGCACATAACTTCCGCAATGCCCAACTGCATCTGCACATCTTTAGCCAGTCCTTTGCACCATTGTCAGCATAACACCACGATCTTCCCTGTAAACCACAGTGTAGCTTCACCCTGCAATGTAACATTTATTTACTGACTTCTATACAAATCCATAGCAGCACCTCAGTTCCACAAAACTATCGCCACTCGCAACTTCATAGTACCATTGCCTCAAGCCACCTCAAACCGCAACTCTAGCCTCGCCAGTTGCAACTCAACACATTAGCAGCTACTCAACTTACAAACACTCCACCTGCAACTGCTCACTAGATTTTCTGTAGCTCCACCAGAAGAACAAACCCATCCTGCAATTCAGCTCAGTCTCCATCTCGCTCATCACCGCAATGCGGTCTTCCCCGCTCACAACAAACCACTCCCAAAGATCACCGATTTGAACTGTTTTAGCTTATTCAACCTGTAACACAGCCATCTCAGTCTCAATCTGAGTCTCACTACCAGCAGCAACACAATTATTGCAGCTACACTTCAAGGCCAGCAGTACCAATTGCTAGTCTCTGCAAATCATCCTAGCCTGCCATTCTCTACCTTCCCATGGTAACAGCAACAACAGCTCCAATCCCTACTCAGTCCATACAGCAAAATCACCATAGAACCCTAGCTTCTCAACTTGAACCATATTGCCTGTGCAACCAAGCGCTGTTCTTCCCATGGCCACCTGAGCTTCACATTCCAGCTCTAAAAACCAGCAATACCTGCATAACCTAAGCATTCAACTCAGACCAGATTTTGCACATCCACAACCACCTGCCACTGGCAAGAATACCATCTTCTTCTATAACAGAAACTTCCCATCTTGAAATAGAGCTCAGCTTAACTCAGTGCTTCAATTTCTCCATGAATTCCTCTCTCAACTCAACACAGCCCTGAACTCAGCCGCACCTCCATTGAATCAGCCTTCACTTGCAACTCAGGTTCAACCCCATATTCATCTATTGCCAGCTCCACTTCTGTGGCCTTAATACCCAGAACCAACCCATCTGTAATTTAAGATACCCATAACTTCTTCACTGAAACAATCCAAGACAGCTTCAATTTCTCCTCCATCTTGATTTCAACCCCATCAATCTGAGTCTTCACAGCTCAAAATCTTCCATCGATCCATCTTAGTCACACAACCACAAACCCCTGAGTTCAATCAACCTCAGTGGCTCAGTCCTTCCTCAATTTGTGATTCGACCACACCATTTAATCCATTAATACAAACCCATCTCTGCCAACTCTTAATCAACCACTGAACTAGCTTCTACACCGGATTCATTTGAACAAGACCCTGCAACTAATCAACCACCAGTACTTCCCTTCGATCTGAAATAACCAAGCCCCTGTCAAATTCCATATGAACCCCGACTTCTCACCAAATTCACTAAGCTTTAACCCAAGAACGACTACAAAGAACCCTAAGTTCATCTCTATCTTGATTCAACAACGAACATCCACTTTCTGATCTCATGGCCATTGCTCCGCTTTTCTTCCTTCACAGATCGAAACAGATCTTCTTTAACTGATTTCCCCCATCGATCTCCTCCATTTCTGGCCGCAGCGTTTCTTTCTCTCGACTTCATTTCAGGTGCAGATAATGATTGAGAAATTAATGAAATCTAAAGTTGATTTCGATCTAGGGTGTAGGAAAGGGAATGGCTAAACCCACTCAGATGAAATAGATAAGGGGTTACCCAGACATGACTCTAGGCACCCAGCTGTTCCCGTTAAGGGCTAACTAGCTCAAACATGGCCTGTCGGTTTCATGTATCCGATGCTTATTCATAGGTTTCGCTCGTAACTTTCTCGAGATGCGATGGATTGACTTCAAGCTCTCGCCGTTAGCTTCATATTTCCGTTCTCGCTCCCAATGAACGTTTTCTCCTTCTTTTGCTTCCAAAGACTCCATTGTACCTAACAACTCAAAAACACACGTAAAGTACATAATTCACAAGAAAAATAGCAAAGAAAGCGTAACTACTAGATAGTAAATACGGTGTATTCTACACCTATCAGTACCTTTACTAGCTGTGCAGTTTTGGTAGCTAAATACCTTTAGCGTCTAAAAATCATTGTAAGCATATTTATATCTTTTTGAATACAATGATTCAGCAATTTTTCTCCAATTCTCGATTCATGAGAAGCTAAATTATTCTCTAAGGTTTTGGAAGAAGCTATTTTCGATGCGTAAATTTTAGTAATTATTTCCTTTGACATATTTACTCCAATATTGTGCTTTCAATTTGTCAAAAAAATTTCTCTTCTATATATGCTTCGTAAAAATTGTTTTGGGTAGTTTAAGCTACCGAATTTTTATAAGTGAAGGAATATTGTGCCTTATAATAACGCAAGAGTTATAAAAAGAGCATGTAACGTTATATCTTCCAAAGCATGAGATTGGGTTCGAAAATTGTTTTGAGTAAAAAATAGGAGTATTGTGTCAAAGTATATTTATTGAGTTAACATCATAAGAAGTAGTGGAATCCGAAACCCTAGATTCTTCTCTCCTTGGTAACAAAAATCAAAATTTATTAGTTTTTCTTTTATTTTTATTGAACCAAACCTTTAAAACTTGTCCAAGAATCAAATCCATACTTATCACTTGTAAAATTGCATCACAAATCACTTAGTTTGAGAACTATCAAAACAGTTTGTGTACCTTTGAATTAAATATTGTCCAGTATTATCTCAAAATCGACTAGTTCACGAACTGTGCAATTCAGTTCGTGTGCGCGAGTTAATTTAGATAAAAATATCAAGTCTTTATATTTAAACGTTCAAGTTAATGAACTGGTAAAACAGTTAGTAAACTTTAGGTATTAACTTGACTTACTCCTTAGCTTGCATTCTGTTTTGCAAATGTTCATCACTATACTAAAGTCAGAAGATATGTCTCCGAATATAGAATGGTAGATAATATGAGTAAATAGGATAATTAGTCTTCACACACCTTTGTTGAGAATCTCCCATTGACGCCGTCTTCAGTCTTCAAGGTCGATTAGTGAATTATGACAATCAACTACCATGCCTTAATGCTAATCCGAGTCTGACTTTAGTAGATTATAAATCAAGACATATATAGTTTTGATCAACTAAAAATTGTAACCAAAACTTGTGAGTTTGACCGAGCGATGCTCTAACAGTAGTAATAATATTATTAGTAGGAAAACTTGATTTAATAGTTAAAGAAATAGGCAATGAAGAATTATTTTCCACCATACTACCAAAGATATGGATTTGATTTATGAATCAAGTTACAAATTATTACTTATGTATGTTTTTTCTCCAAAATCTGGAAGCCACTATACACAAACATGGAAAGAATAACAAGTAGTATGACTTGCTTGAGGTCCAGAAAATGCTACAAGATTAGAGAAGTAATTCTGACTTGGTTGAACTTCAGAAGGAGGCTCGGAATTGGAAGAAGAATTTAAAGACCAACAAACCCTTTCTCCATTGTTGTGCTGGAGGTGAAGAGTACTTTGAAGTAGTGTATGTAATAAAATCACTAGAAGAAGAAGGAGGAGAATTTTTTATACTTAGGATCAATTGTTCCTAATTCAATAGCCTAGGTTCGAGAAAAAAAATATTAAATGTGTATCTCGGTCATGATCTTTTACTATAAAGTGATCAAAACTGGACTAAGTCTATTCAAAGTATGCGCAACAAGATCCTCATTTGGAACCATATCTCCAACTGCATTACATTGATAAACAATTGACTTTAACTCTTAAATTGATCAACAATTGATTTATCTCTCTAAGAATTTCTGTAACATATATAAAGTGTTTCTTAAACTTTTATAACTTGTTCTTCAACGAAGATTTTATACTTGGCAGCAAAATGGATTGAGTTTGTAAAAATTTAGGTTTTGGCTGTGGTGAGGAAGAATTAAAATTGTTGTTGAAGAACTTGGAGAAGGTGATGCTATGTCCATTTCATGAGGGTTTTTTTTTATGAATTTTATATGCTATGGCATATTGGGTCAGGGTACCGAGTGGTTCACTACCTTTGACCGGAAATAGGGAAGAAGATATCATGTTGTTGTCGTGATAGTTTAGTAGAGTATTGTTCATGGTATGGTGATTTTAGAACGGGATTTTGATTTAATTTAGTCAAGAAGGGTTTTTTTTAGATTAGTGAAATTGGGATTTTCATTTTCTTCAGTAAGTTAGGGTCTTGTTTGATTCATAAATTCGGGTTTGAATATGGTGAAATTGGGGCTTCCTTTTCTAAAAATAAATAAAGTGATTATTTTGAAATTGGGGCTTTCAATATGGTGGAATTAGGGGATTCAAATTGATTCGGTAAGTGAATATTTTGTTTTTGAGATTTATAAGATGATAAACCAAAGGGTATGATAGTAAACTGTTTAATAATTACAAGAAAGCGTTTGTATGGATGAGGATAAAGACCTGAGGCCAGCCGATATTCTTGTTCTCAACTGGGAAAATGGTCAAGATGTTTGTATGGATGTCACTGGTGTCTCTCCCTTTACTGGTGATGGTATACGCTCTTTTGTCCCAGGGAAAGCTATTTTTAATGCGGTTTCAAGAAAGCGTGCTAAATACTTAGACAAGTGCACTTCACTTGGGTTTGGTATGGGGGTCCTAGCTTTTTCTACCTTGGGGGAACTTGGTGAAGATACTTTATGTTTTTTAAGCGTCTGAAGAACTGTCTTGTTAATAATGACGCTAGTAGTGGTTTTGGTAGTTTTATTTTCCATAGATTAGGCATTGCTATTCAGAGAGGAGTTGGTGCCCAGCTTGTTGCTAGGTTACCAACCAATAGATTTGTATGATTTATTCAAATTATTTAATTCCGTTAGGATTTGGTAAAAAAATAATTACATTTTATATAAAATTTTTAATAATTACTAAACACAATTTCAGACTTAACCTAGTCAACATAAGTTAACGTCCAGTTCAGGTACCAAGCACTAACATTGGACAAATGTTAAACGAAAGCCTAAACCTGGACAAAATCTGAGTACCAAAGTTCAACTATCCCTTTTAATTTCTGTGTACAACAAGCTTTTGCGTTGTTTACCACCATGTACAGCTCGAGAGGGAGTGTAAGACTGTATTACATGTTTACATGTGGTCCATGCGTATCAGGGTCTTTATGTAACTCATGTACATAATATTTGTTAAAATACATACCTCACAACCCTACAAGGGTTAAGAGAGTCTTTATTTGTTCCAAATCGCACTCGATCTTAGACCACAAAATCGACAAATAAAAAGGGACAACCAAATTTAACAAAACAATCAACCACAAGATTGAGCGCATTTCATAATGGCGCTCCCGTTCAACACAATTCGGATTGGTGTTGTAGATATCTTTCATGAAACCTTGAAACATGCCTTGGAAAAAGTGTGGATAACCCAACTCGGAAGCCATTAGACTTTCTATTCTACACTTTTTTTTTGCTAGGCTATAGCTGGACCTAGGCCCCTACCCAAGTCCAAATGGTTGGACCGGCCTCATTGCCGACCCAAACCCCTATATACAACTAAATTTAAATACAAACCTCTATGGTAGGGATTGAACCCCTGATTTCCTCCTTACTTGAGTTGATGGGATACTAATTATCTATGCCCTTGGACCCAAGTTTGGATTCCACCGTAAGCTTGGAATAACTTGGATTCCATCATAAAATTGGTTGTGACTAACATGAGCTAGAACTGTCGCAATATTTATATAGAATAACTGTTTCCATCTTAACTGTCCAACATGATCTATAACTAACTAACAAGAAAATTTGTTAACCACTAACTATTCTTTATATGCATAGATTTATGAAGAGTAGCTCAAACAAACAAGTTTACCTTTGGAGTACAAATACCAACTTCATCCAAGTTTACCCCTCTAACAAAAAAGTCATAAGAACCAACTTCATCCTTAATTAACTTGAAGTACAAATACCAGTTTTAAAACTTAATTTTAGCCGTATATCTAACAAGGTTTCAATCTTTCATATTTTCATTGAAATCGTTATCCGATTTTCATATACTCGGAGAGAGAACAAGATATTTGTCTCACTATGACCGATAAATCCGCAACTAAAGGTCACATGGTTTGGGAAGTTTTCATACATTAGTTTCACTTGACAGTTCTTCTTTGATGGGAGAGTCACAGAGACTCTAATCCAAGCAAATTTTCTCCATTTTGACGCTTCTCCTTTTGGAATACTAAGTAGATCACCAAAATCGTTGGCAATTTTAAAGACAATGTTCTTCTAAAGAGCACAAATAGGAGTTGGACAGTGAATAAAGAATACTGTAGTATCAAATTAACTTGTAATCTGATGATGGTAGCTTGTCACCATCAGCCTGTTCATAGATAATCAAATCTTCCTTATACATATCCACGGAGCATCGTCCAGAAAAAAGTTTAGCTCACACCAAAATTAAAACTTGACCATGTATATATACTTGATTCGAGTTCAGAAACCTGGTTCAAGTTCAGAAATATAGAACTGACTGGATGGCTTGCCTGTAGGGAAACCGTGGTTTCCTAAATTGGGTCAACTTCCATATATAAGATTGTTTGCCTAATTGACCATGCTTTCCTAGTTAGAGATGGTTTCCTAATCCAAGGAGGCTAATACTTGGGAACCAAGTTTGTGACTCCTATATAATGAGATTTATCCTAATAGTTCAGTCATGGAATACTCAATGGAATTCTTGAGAGACATGTGAGGGATTCATCCCACCTTTTAGGATGGATATCATAGATCATCAATGGTGAAATTAGTCCATCATTACGGTGCTTGTGGAATACTTATCGATGTTGGAAGATATGTCGTTATGGAGTATTCATATGAAGATATTGGTAAGACATCTTGTTTAAAGAGAAAATCATCTTGGTGGTGCCGGAGTAGATTATTGGTGTTGATCTGAAGACGTCCATGGTAATCTATGTCAAGGTGTGCAGAGTAGATCGTCTCGTTGTGGTAGATAATGTGGTAAGCATTATCTCGCATGGGTGAAGACACTGCTTTGGATCTTATAGGGTGTTTGTGAGATTTGTTGGTGTTCGTTCACGTTGTGGTGATTCGATGGGATGATTAGTCAATCAGGATGTGTAATTCTCAGTTGATTCTATAATGAATAAAGAGGTCGTAGCCGTTTGGTGGATGTATACAATACACACACATTGTGTATATTGTTGAACCACGTTAAATCTGTGAGTATTTTATTTCTTGTTATTTTTTTTATGGATTACATCTGTGTGATTCTCTTTCTCTTCTTCTTATCCTAGATCGTAGTAAGGTTCATGGAGCAATCCGAGAGATCAAGTGTTTCTCGTTGCCTAATATGTTTCCACAAGGTTAGCATGTAGATGGTTCTGAACCCCAACAATTGGTATCAGAGCTTTAGGCTAGATAGAAGATTCTGAAGAGAAAAGTTTTGGGTTTTCTGGTTGGCAGAAAATTTTGAAGACAAAGGATCTGGTTTCATCAAGTATGTGAGAATTTGATGTTACAACTTCCGAAGATGCATAGTTTGATGTTTTTAAGTATATGTGGGATTTGATTTCATTAGTTTCGGGAACAAAGCAATGTAAAGCGTACTTCAAAAGAAATAGGATCATATCAGGTGATCTGCGTTCGATATGGTCAAGATGTATGGTTTTGATATTTATGGTGCTCTGCATTAGAGATTTGTCAATGATACTTATTGGAGCATAAACCCTATGCATGGCTTCAAATACAAGAAGTCAAGAATATCGTAGTTGGGATACAAATATTGTTTTGTACGTTTGTGGAAGTAAAGATGGAATATTATCATGTCAAAGTCTCATTATTGTTCCAGATTAAGGGAAACAATAATTTGGTTATCAATCGTCATCAGTTGGACCATGTTGCTGAGTTTTCTTTAACCTAAAATTGAAGAATGTGAATTCATACTCGTTTTTGTTAGAGCACTGCTCGGTCGAACTCTCATGCGTTGCTATCTCAAGCATGTTTGTCAATGTTAGTGATCAAAACTATAAGTCTTGATTTCTAGTCTACTTATAGATATCTCAGACTAGGACATAGATTGTGTAGTTGAGCCTTAGACTTCACGGCGTTCATCATTTGAAGACGAAGAACTACTAAGGAGAGCTTGTGGAACTTCATCAACAAAAGGTATATGGAGACTGAAATTCATCTATCACTTGGAAAGTCTATTTCTACTCTATCTCCTATATTGAGACATAAGTCGTGTTACGATATAGTTTTCTATTATACACATTTGAGATTTCGAGCTGAGTTTAACTCGCTTACATATTTATCGGAATATGTGTTTGTAGGATCAGAATATCGCGACATCAACACCTCGCGAGATCAATAAACGACAGAGTTGCGAAGGTATCGCAGATGAGTAATATAAATGACACAATGAATAACGACAGCCAAAATACGAGAAAGATATGAAGACCTAGCGAGATCTAGGAGAACTGCAAGATTATGTATTTGTACACTTGCGATATTTCGCAAGTTATTCCCGAAAATAAATGACAAATTTAGCATTCATCCACTATGTACTACCATATATAAAGAGTTGAACAAGTCTATTGAGAGGGGGATCTTTTTCCGTGTGTTAGGCAAGTCATTAAGAGAGAGAAAGTTTGTAGTGATTGTAATTTCTTTAGCTCTTTTCCATTTTATCTTGTAAACATTCAAGGAATTAATCAATAAAAATCATAGTTGTTCATCTTCGATGGCTTAGTTGTGTGGATTCTTGTAAGGGGTGTAGTGTAGGATTTCCTGCAACTACATATTGGCGCTAGAAACAGGGACGATTGAAGATAAGAGATTGGATATTGTCACTAAAATTGTTCAAATCAAGAGTACGATGGATAAATTGGAGAAAGCCAGAATCAAAGAGAGTAATGGAGAATTGGAATGTAGTATGATTACAAAAACAATGGTTAATGAATTTCATGAAAGTATCAGAGGGAGAATACACAAAAGAGATTTTGAAGGAAAGAAAATTACAACAGCAGAGAAGGCGTTACCCTTAAAAGAATGGGAAAAACAGAAGATTATGTTCACAGCAGCAGAGATACCAAGAGAGAATTTAAGCCACACGACTCCACTAGTGATTACAATAAACGCAAGTAAGGAAGAAGGAAAACCAACAAAAACAGTGGAAGAATGGGCAATAAATAGAACTTTGGTGGACACAGGAGTTCAAGTGAATATAATGTTTTATCATGCTTATAAAGAATTGGGGTACAAAATTGAAGAAATGACTTTCGCAACATATCATATCTATGGTTTCAAGCAAATCCATAACAAAACCTAAAGGGGAGATAAAAATACGAATTTTGTTGGGAGAAATTGAAACACATCTGACGTTATGTGTAGTGGATATGGAATCACCATATAACATGGTGTTGGGAAGACCATGGATACATGCAATAAAAGCTGTAGCATCGACATTTCATCAATGTGTCAAATTTCCTATGCCGAGTGGAATTGGCGAAATCAGAGGAGATACCGATAAAGGAAGGATATATCATCAAATCGAAGTAAAACATTATGAAGAACAGGTGAAGACGCGTAAAGATCGCAAGAAGATGGCAAAAGCAGCGAAAAAGGAAGAAGAATTTAGAACTTACATGATAAGAGCAGAAGAAGGAAAAGGAATATATGGCGAAGAGAATGAACTTGCAAAGGAAGTAAAAGGACCAACGCCCATGGGAGAACCGAAGGCTAGCTACATTGCGGCAGAGCCAACAAAGGAAGTGAATATCGGAACTGAAGAAGAACCCAAGATGTTAAAAATTGGGACTAAAATGGAGGCATATGAGGAAAGAAAGACTATTGATTTGTTGCGAGATTATAAAGACATTTTCGCGTGGGATATGGATGAGATGCCCGGAATAGATCCATCTCAGCTTGCCATAAATTAGAGATTGATAAAAATGCAAGACCATTCAAGCGAGAGAATTAGAAAAATTGCAATAACATATCATCCTCAAATAGAAGAAGAGTTACAGAAGATGCTTGACGCCGGAATTATTAGACAAGCAAAATATCCCGAATGGATAGAGAATATGGTCGTAGTCCCAAAGAAGAAAAAAAAAAGGATAAGAATTTGCATAGATTTTACCGATCTAAACAAAGCTTATCCAAAAGATAGTTTTCCTTTGCCAGATATTCCGCAAATGGTTGAGTCAAAGAGCAGAAATGAAAGGATATCTTCTCTTGATGGATACAAGGGATACAATCAAATTCCTCTCGTGAAGAAGACCAAGAGCATACCGCCTTTTCGCTCCAAGAGGATTATACTTATTACACAAAAATGCCATTTGGTCTGCGAAATGCTTTGGAGCAACATACCAAAGGATGGTAGAAAAAGTGTTCGAAAAGTGGATACATAAAACACTAGAGGTATACGTGGATGACATGTTAATAAAAAGTAAAGAAGCAAAAGATCATGTACGGGATTTGAAGGAAATTTTTGAACAAATGAGACATTTCAACATCAAAGTAAATCCGGAAAAATGTACCTTTGGGGTGGCATCTGGAAAAATTTTAGGATACATTGTGTCAAAAGAAGGGATACAAGTCGATCCAGAGAAAGTACAAGCAATTCGCGATATGCCGACACCAACAACAAAGGAAAGATGTGCAAAAGTTAAATGGACTATTAGCTTTGCTAGGAAGATTCATCTCGCGATCATCTGATAAGTGCAAGCTTTTTTTCAACATACTTAAAAAAGGAGCGAAATTTAGGTGGACAGATGAATGTGAAAAGGCGTTACAAGGAATAAAAGAACATCTAATGAATATATCAATCTTACAAAAAGCAGAGCCAGGGGAAGAATTACTAATTTACCTTGCGACAACCTCGCATGCACTAAGCGTAGTATTACTGCGAATGGACGCAGGAGTGGAAAAGACAATCTATTACATCAGAAAACATTCAATGCCGCGGAGAAAAATTATTCAAAAATTGAAAAATTAATTTTGGCATTAGTTTACGCAACATTTAAACTTCGCATCTACTTCGAAGCACACACAGTTAAGGTGATGACAAAAGTACCAATTGAGTCAGTAATTAAAAATTCAAAAAGGTCAGGAAGGGTTGAAAGATGGAATGCTCAAGTAAGTCATTGCAAACTCAAATATGAAATACTATCCTCACCCAAATCACAAGTTTTTGCAGACGTTTTAGCAGAATTTCCATTGGAAGAGGATGAAGCAGTGGAAGAAATGATGGATATAGAAGAAGAACATGGAAATCCAAGGATTTATTAACTGATCCAAACAGATGGGAAATATTGGTAGATGGATCGTCAAATGGAGAAGGTAACGGAATTGGGATCATTGTAATTTCGCCAGAAGGCAATAAAATGGCTTTTTCTTTCAGATTGGAATTTGCATCTACCAACAATGAAACAGAATATGAAGCTATAATACATGCTTTGCGATTCGCGATAAAAATGAAGTTGGAGAATGTGAGGGTCACCAAAGTGATTCCCGCTTAGCTATTCGCCGATAAAAGAAGAATATACTACAAATGAACCATCCTTGAAAAAATACAAAAAACTTGTTGAAGAATTGTCGGCGAAGATACCAAAAATAAAATGGAGACACATATCAAGAAGAGACAATAGACTCGCGGATGCTTTTGCTTTTATATCAAGTATGATGACAGATCCAACTGCGATATGCATAAAAATACAGACACTTCTATCACCGTCAATCAACAAAGAGGAAGAGGAAGAAGCAGAAGTAATGCTCATAGAAGATGGAGCAGAAAGACCCTATTGCGAAGATTGGAGAACAGAACTTCATGCTTATCTAATGAAAGGAGAAACGCCAAGAAATAGATTAGAGATGCACAAATTAAAAATCCGTGCAACAAATTATGAATTAAGAGACGGGGTATTATACCGAAGATCCTTTAATGGACCCTCGCTTAGATGTTTAACACGAAAGGAAGGAGAAGCGGTGTTAAAAATGTTACACGGTGGGGATCTTTGGCAATCACGGTGGCGGAAGATCTTTAGCACATAAGGCGAAAATGCAAGGCTATTATTGGCCATATATGCATGAAGATACGAAAAAAATATCAAGACGTTGCGAAGATTTTCAGAGGCACGGAAAGAAAATACATGCACCAGGAGCACCATTAACCTCTTCAACAAGTGTATGGCCTTTTGGAAAGTGGGGGTTAGATATTGTAGGACCTTTTTACTGTGCACGAGGGAAGAGGAGATATCCGATTGTCGCTACAGATTATTTCACAAAGTGGGCAGAAGTAAAAGCGGTACAACATATTCGCGATAAAGATATTTTTACCTTCATATTCGAAAACATAATATGTAGATTTGGAATTCTAGCACAGTTGGTATCTGACAATGGGAAACAGTTTGAGGGACAAAATATAGAATTGCTGCTTAATGCATTTCAAATAAAATGTGGGAAATCAACTCCTTTATACCCGCAGGCCAATGGACAGGCGGAAGCAACAAATAAAACAATCGCAGATATACCGAAGAAGAAGTTAGAAGGACATAATAAGGCATGGTGTGAACAAGTGCATAATGCAGTATGGGCTTACAATACAACAAGGCGAGAAGCTACGGGAATGTCACCATTTTGTCTAACATATGGAGTTGAAGTCGTACTTCCGACGAAGTTATTATTCCAACAACAAAGAGAAAGCTTGGGAGAAAAATCTTAGTGCGGGTAACATTTTGGTTAAATTAGATGAATTAGAGGAAAAGAGAGAAAGAGCACTACAAAGATATGGAGAATTATCAAAGATTAGCCGAGAGAATATAACAAACGTGTCAAGACATGCGAATTTCAACCAGGTGATATGGTATTGAGGGAAACACCAGTATATCAGCGAGAAACTGGTGGCAAGTTGGCGAAAAAGTGGGATGGACCTTATATCATCAAGGAGATAGTTGGAAAAGGGGCATATAGATTAATGGATCCTGAGGGCAAAGATGTGGGACAAAGATTGGATAGACCGTGGAATAGATTATATCTTAAGAAATATTACCCATAGAAGATGGAAGGGAAAGAATAGGTTGCGAAATATTGAATGGATGAAATGAAATGAATTCATATGAAAAGTTCTTGCGACAGAGTGATTGCGAAATTGCATAAAATAAAGAAAGAATGTGCGAATATCTCGCAAGTAAAATAACAAGAGATAATCAAAAATGAATGATTTATACGAATGGGACGAACCTTTATGGCGTACACCCTAGTTCGCGAATGATATTTCGTAAGAGGCAAATGTAAGACCTAAAGTGCGTCATATAAGGGGTATCTCTTGACATGGCTCGGGGAAAAGGTTACACCGCCCTGGAACTGAGTCATGAAAATTTGGGGTCAATAAAGCCCATCCAGAGAGATACCTTGGATTTCCAACTATATAAGGTTATACCTCGGTTGGACGACCGAGGGTTTCTTCCAAGGAGTCGGTGTATGACCAAGGCGCGAGGTACACGGTTGAGCCAAGAGTGCCTGGGGCATTTGAAGTGTCTCGGCCATTCTTGGCAAGTCTCGTACATGTTGCACTCGGCCCGAAGAAAACTCCACTTAGGGTGCGATCTCGTAACCATAAGCCCTATAGGTATAAGGGATAAGAGGCTGCGAAAACAATCAAGTTGTTGTTAAGACCGGATGGGAGGAGCTAGTCTTGTATGGCCGATGTACGCCTCTTTGAAGGGGCAACCAGGAGATGATAAGGGCGGCACCCTCCATTAGGGAGCCGATAAGTGTCTTAAGACGCAAATATCATGAGGCTCTATTTTCGCAAGAAAATTTAGGCTTGTCATATTTGTGCGATGATCCTGAAGAGGCAATAATACTAACGCGAGGTTAAGACGAGATCAATGGGTTTTTACATGAAAGTGTAAAGACGTCCTGCGATTTCGTCGTAAGACGACAATGTCATGGGGCTTTAAGTTCGAGAGAATTTTTTTAGGCCTGTCATATTGTCGCAACAAAAACATCCTGCAGAGGCAACAATACTAAAGAAATGACAAGGCAAGATCAATGGGTCATCATTACATGAAAATGTAAAGACGTCCCGTGATTTTGTCGCAATGAGGAGTGGCAAAATAAGACCTTTAACTAGGAAGGCAAAATAAGACCACACAAGAGTAATGATAAGGCAAGATCAATGGGTCATTACATGAAAACGTAAAGACATCCTGCAATCTTGTCGCAATGATGAATTTCAACATAAATGAAGATAATGGAAAACAAAATAGTAATTATTAAATATCAACAATTATACTCGATGATTGAAGTACGTAAAGAAGTAACAGTACAAGAAGAAAAATTACAAGAGAAAGTCAATTCTCAAATATCAGTTTTTTCACCAGAAGGAGATACTGGATTTTCTTCAGCAACTTTATCCATATTTTCGCCAGTTATTATATTTCCACAAGATCCTCCTTCATCCAGATCATCGTTGACAGATTTACTAGGAGGGATTGTCTCTTCATTTGCGAACTCTTCACCACTATTGTAGTCATAATCGCTGTCAGGAGGGTTAGGAACTTCATCATCGCTTACTTCCAGAGGTTCGATAGATACAGGATCAAGAGATTTAGATAGTAAAACATCATTCACAAGAACTTCGGCTTTAAGATGAAATTGACGAAGGAGTGCTTTCTGATAATTTCTACTCTCTATATCTTTACAGTCAGACATATAATCGAATCTTCTTTCTGCACGATCGCGAGAGCGAGCAAGGGAAGCAACGAGTATTCCATTTTCTTTGCGAATTTTTGAATAGTCAGATTTTAGAGTGGCAATAGAGGAATGAAGATTTTTCTCAGAATCTGCAAAAGAAAAGAAAATAGAAAATCATTCGATTTTTGGAATTCGCAAGGAAAATATCACAAAATAATAAATAAATGGATTAAGGTAGTCAAATAATATGACTACCTTCCTTTTAAGAGTAAGATATTGGATTAAAGCCGAACAACTATTCTCCAAATGATCCATGGCATTGTCAAAATTATGTCCAATTAAGCCTTTCAGTCGAGATCGCAAGCTTTTTTCGTTAGAAACAAGTAAGGCATTTTCTTTCGCAAGAGAAGAATTGGACTCTTCTAACTTGGAACATTGATCCTTGAATTGGTTTGCCTTTACACTTAAGATTATTCTACCCTGGATAAGTTTATCCTTCTCGGACTCACTTCTTGAGTTGATTTCAAAAATGAACAAAGAGATCGTTCTTGTTCTTTACATATTTTTTGACAAACATCGAGATCATTGCGGAGTAAATCGCCACCTTGTTTAACAGAGTTCGCTTCTCTTGAGAAAGAATTCCATTCTCATCTGATAAAGTTTCCAACTCCAAATTAGCTTTAGTCAAAGAGTAAGAGAGGCGAGATAATTCATTACTTAATGAGCCTTATTTCTGAACTAAGTCAGCATTTTCTTTAGAAAGATTATCTATTTGATCAACAGAATATGTATGAAGATTATCTAATTGGTTATATTGCTCCATCCAAGCATCTCTATCCATTCGATCTTCTTCAACGAGAGATTCAACGATACATCTCCATTTTTCGCTTCTGGTTTACAGCTTGAAGGGCGAACAAGGGCTTGAGGATCAAAAAAAAATAAAAAATAAATAATAAAAAATAATAATAATAATAATAATACAGAGGTAAGATTGTACCTTTCAATTCTTCATTCTTCTTGCGAAGATTATCACGATCCAGCGAAACATTTCGAAGTTTTTGATTCTCAAGTTGGAGAATATTACACTTTGCAGTCATAGCTTGGAGATCATTCTTCAAAATATTAACTTCTTGCTACAAAGATGTTTGCGAAATTCTATCGGAGCCAAGGTATTTACTCAAAACCTCGCAGACATTAGATTTGATAGGATCGATGTAAGTCTTCTTGGCATCGTTCACAATATCCGATAGAACTTTGAAGGCCACGTCTATTCCTTCCAAATTTTCCTTAGTAAGAGGGATTTGCTCGAGATAAGGAAGTAACGACGATAGAAAAAGGAAGAGATGAGTCATTTTTTGTTAAAGGAATATCATGAGAAGAGGAAGTCTCATGAAGATCAATAACTGGGGAAATGGCAGAGGCATTGACAATAGGAGAAGAAATGGGCTCATTCGCAACAGGACTGTTATAAGGGATTTGATCTATGAAAAATTCAGGCATAGGAGAAAGATCATCAACAATATTTTCGCAGGTAGAAATAGTAGGTTTATCTTGCGAAGATTTCATAAGAGGAGTTGTAAGTTTGAATGTAGGAAAGGAAACAACAGTGCAACAGGTTTAGAACGGCGAGGTTTCTTGGGGGACCTATCAACATTTTTGTCATCATGCGAATTACAAGTTAAATAAGAAACAGAGGCAACAATATTGTTATTAAAAGAGTAAATGTTTCTTAAATACCTTGCTATTCGCAGGCTTTGTTTTAGTGACAAGATGGTTTTCGGTTGCGAGCCCACGGAGATAGTAGGGTTCACAATGGTGAACTTGGTGTTAGATTTGTTCTTTAGCTAAAAACAAAAACAACGGGGGAATCATTAAAAGAAGAACAATATCAAAACAAAACAACTTCAATAAGAGATATCAATCACAAAGTGATCAAATTCAAAAAATTAACAAACCTTGATGGCTCCATAGAAACGATGCTTGAAAAAGAAAGATGAGAAAAGAGAGAAGAATAATAGCGAAAAAATGATGAAGAAGACGATGAAGAAAAAAGCAATGAGTAAAAAGTTGCATACGATGAAGAAGACGAAGTAAAAGAAAATAAATACTTTCATAAGGAATTCCCTTTAAATAGACAAGAAAAGAGTAACTTGGATAACATTAAATGTGCCGAAAAAGGAAAAATTTTAGACACGTGTAAACAGTCATCCCTAATCCACGGAATCTTGTCGGCAAAAATTGATGAAAAACAAACGATTGCGGCATTTCAAAATACTGGTTCTCATGACATTCTCTTCTTCACAGAGAAGACATGAGAAGAGGCAAGATGTAGGATCAGAATATCGCGACATCAACACCTCGCAAGATCAATAAACGACAGAGTTGCGAAGGTATCGCGAGATGAGTAATATAAATGACGCAATGAATAACGACAGCCAAAATACGAGAAAGATATAAAGACCTAGCGAGATCTAGGAGAACTGCGAGATTATGTATTTGTACACTTGCGATATTTCGCAAGTCATTCCCGAAAATAAATGACAGCTTAGCTGTCATCCACTATGTACTACCCTATATAAAGAGTTGAATAAGTCTGATTGAGAGGGGATTTTTTCCGTGTGTTAGGCAAGTCATTAAGAGAGAGAAAGTTTGTAGTGATTGTAATTTCTTTAGCTCTTTTTCCATTTTATCTTGTAAACATTCAAGGAATTAATCAATAAAAATCATAGTTGTTCATCTTCAATGGCTTAGTTGTGTGGATTCTTGTGAGGGGTGTAGTTTAGGATTTCACTGCAACTACATATTGGCGCTAAAACAGGGACGATTGAAGATAAGAGATTGGATATTGTCACTAAAATTGTTCAAATCAAGAGTACGATGGATAAATTGGAGAAAGCCAGAATCAAAGAGAGTAATGGAGAATTGGAATGTAGTATGATTACAAAAACAATGGTTAATGAATTTCATGAAAGTATCGGAGGAGAATACACAAAAGAGATTTTGAAGGAAAGAAAATTACAACAAATGAGAAAAGCGTTACCCTTAAAAGAATGGGAAAAACAGAAGATTATGTTCACAAAGAATTGAGATACCAAGAGAGAATTTAAGCCACACGACTACACTAGTGATTACAATAAACGCAAGCAAGGAAGAAAGAAAACCAACAAAAACAATGGAAGAATGGGCAATAAATAGAACTTTGGTGGACACAGGGAGTTCATTGAATATAATGTTTTATCATGCTTATAAAGAATTGGGGTACAAAATTGAAGAAATGACTTTCGCAACATATCATATCTATGGTTTCGGCAAATCCATAACAAAACCTAAAGGGGAGATAAAAATACGAATTTTGTTGGGAGAAATTGAAACACATCTGACGTTATGTGTAGTGGATATGGAATCACCATATAACATGTTGTTGGGAAGACCATGGATACATGCAATAAAAAGCTGTAGCATCGACATTTCATCAATGTGTCAAATTTCCTATCTTAAGTGGAATTGGAGAAATCGGAGGAGATACCGATAAAGGAAGGATATATCATCAAATCGAAGTAAAACATTATGAAGAACAATTGAAGAGGCGTAAAGATCGCAAGAAGATGGCAAAAGCGGCGAAAAAGGAAGAAGAATTTAGAACTTACATGATAAGAGCGAGAAGAAGGAAAAGGAATATATGGCGAAGAGAATGAACTTGCAAAGGAAGTAAAAGGACCAACGCCCATGGGAGAACCAGAGGCTAGCTACACTCAAGCGGCAGAGCTGACAAAGGAAGTGAATATCGGAACTGAAGAAGAACCCAAGATGTTAAAAATTGGGACTAAAATGGAGGCATATGAGGAAAGAAAGACTATTGATTTGTTGCGAGATTATAAAGACATTTTCGCGTGGGATATGGATGAGATGCCTGGAATAGATCCATCTGTAGCTTGCCCTAAATTAAAGATTGATAAAAATGCAAGACCATTCAAGCAGAGAATTAGAAAAATTGTAACAACATATCATCCTCAAATAGAAGAAGAGTTACAGAAGATGCTTGACGGCGGAATTATTAGACAAGCAAAATATCCCGAATGGATAGCGAATATGGTCGTAGTCCCAAAGAAGAAAAAATGGATAAGAATTTGCATAGATTTTACCGATCTAAACAAAGCTTGTCCAAAAGATAGTTTTCCTTTGCCAGATATTCCGCAAATGGTTGAGTCAGCAGCAAGAAATGAAAGGATATCTTCTCTTGATGGATACAAGGGATACAATCAAATTCCTCTTGCTGAAGAAGACCAAGAGCATACTGCCTTTTTCGCTCCAAGAGGATTATACTGTTACACAAAAATGCCATTTGGTCTGCGAAATGTTGGAGCAACATACCAAAGGATGGTAGAAAAAGTGTTCGAAAAGTGGATACATAAAACACTAGAGGTATACGTGGATGACATGTTAATAAAAAGTAAAGAAGCAAAAGATCATGTACGGGATTTGAAGGAAATTTTTGAACAAATGAGACATTTCAACATCAAAGTAAATCCGGAAAAATGTACCTTTGGGGTGGCATCTGGAAATTTTTAGGATACATTGTGTCAAAAGAAGGGATACAAGTCGATCCAGAGAAAGTACAAGCAATTCGCGATATGCCGACACCAAAGAACAAGTGAAAGATGTGAAAAAGTTAAATGGACTATTAGCTTCGCTAGGAAGATTCATCTCGCGATCATCGATAAGTGCAAGCTTTTTTCAACATACTTAAAAAGGAGCGAAATTTAGGTGGACGGATGAATGTGAAAAGGCGTTACAAGGAATAAAAGAACATCTAATGAATATATCAATCTTACAAAAAGCAGAGCCGGGGAAGAATTACTAATTTACCTTATGACAACCTCGCATGCACTAAGCGTAGTATTCACTGCGAATGGACGCAGGAGTGGAAAAGCCAATCTATTACTCCTGTGGAAGCTTTGAATTGAAGATGAGGGAACTCCGGTCTCCCTAGTTCTTTCTTTGAACCACTTAGCTTTGCTTGGAACTTATCCTTTACGTCCCACACGGAACATAACACGATTACCCCTCCTGGTAGGTGTTATTTTGGTCTCAACAATGCAATCTGTTTGAGAATTTCTTCTCGATCTACACACAAGTCGTCAAATCGGTGGCAATTTTAACTCTTGATCTTCTTCTTCCTCATTAAGTAGTAGAGGTTCAAAGAGTTTCAAGTATTCTGCATTAATGACATAATACATCTCGCATGTAGGGTGGTAAATCCAACTGAAAGGCATTATCCCCAAATTGTTTCAGAATCTTGAAGGGCCCGTATCGTATGGGTTTCAACTTCTTTCCGTCACCTTTGAGCCGCTCCTTCCCAAAGTGTGTATCTTGTTTATTCTTTCAATAAACTTCTGAGCTCTATTATCCTCTTCTCCTGCTGTTGCTACACCTTGTGAAGTAGAAAACCCCATATCAAATGGACTTTGAGGTAAATAACCTAGACACACTTCAAACGGAGATTTCAGAGTAGATCCATGAAAACCTCTATTAAAAGAGAATGGATATAAGGCAAACTATCATCCCAAGTCTTAGGATGCTTAGAGTGATACCCTCGTAAGAGATGAACTAGAGTTCTATTACTACTTGCTTGTCCGTCTGCTCGAGGATGAAAGCGGTGATATGCTTAAGCCGTGTGTCCATCGGATCCCATAGCTTGGTCCAAAATAGACCCAAGAACCGACTATCTCTCACGGAGATTATAGAAGTGGGTAATCCAAAATGTTTCCAAACATGGTGAAAAATAAGTTTGGCTGCACCTTCCCAGCATTACGGTCTTCTTGCAAGGAATCAAATTGATCATCTTCTTTGAATTATCAACAACAACAAAGATATAATCATACCCCTGTTTTGGTCACTGGTAAACCTCCTAGAAAGTCCATGGAGATACTTTCCCATGTTCGAGTAGGAACCCAGGTAATGGCAGATACAATCCTCTCTTCCTATTTTGCGAGGTTTTTGAAGTATTGCATAAAATACATCCTTGAATATACTTAGAAACATCCAGATGCATTTTCGACCAATACATATACTGTTTCAAGTTTAGCAATGTCTTCTCCATACCAAAATGACCAGCAATACGAGAAGTATGAGATTCTCTTATCCAATGTATCCTATCTTATCCTTGAGGTATACATAAGGCCGTACCTTTGTACATTAAACCATCCATTAGACGAAACTCATTTGAATGTCCTTGACTTAACTTCTGATATGTTTCTCTAAAATCGTCATGTTTTTCATAACCTTGGATGTATTCGCTTGGCAATAATGGCTGAGTCTGTAATGCTACAAGTAGAGCCATATTAGGGGGTGTCCTTGACAGCATGTCTGCCAGCTTATTGGTTACCCCTGTTTTATGACGCAAATACTGAACTTTCCCAAGTAAGAGGCCCATTTCATATGACGAGCTTGCTGTAATTTAGTTTGTGTCTGCAGATATTACAAGGGCTTATGGTCAGTAAGCACAACGACTTGTTTTCCCAACAAATAGGGTCTCCAATGTTTCATAGCCTGATGCATAGCATATAATTGTTTGTCGTACGTAGGATAGTTCTGAACAACTTCATTGAACATCTTGGAATGGTAAGCAACTGGTTTTCCATCTTGTAGCAGAACTGCCCCCAATGCGTAATTCGAAGCATCAGTTTCTACCTCAAAAGGTCTTTGCAGATTTGGTAATGTTAAGACTGGTGCTTCCGAAATCTTCTTCTTTAATAACTGAAAAGTGGATTCATGTTTAGGCTCCCATTTGAACACTGTATTGATCTTAGTTAAACCATGTAAGGGAGCCGCTATTTGTGAAAAATGTCGTATGAACTTTCTTAAATATTGACAAGCCCCCAGAAAACTTCGAACCACAGTGATATTCTTTGGTGCCATGCGGAAATAACATCAACTTTCCCTGGATCGACCTTGATCTCTCCTCTTCCAATCACAAAACCAATAAAAACTAATTCTTATCTAGCAAACTCACATTTCTGCTCATTCAATGTCAAAGAATTCTCCCTTAACACAGTCAGTACCTTGAAAACATGTACCACATGTTCCTCCCACGTTTTTCTAAAAATTAAGATGTCATCTAGATATACTATGACAAAATCATCAACAAAAGCTCGTAATACCTCATTCATGAGCCGCATAAAGGTAGCCGGTGCATTGCACAGTCCAAAAGGCATGACGAGCCATTCAAATAATCATTGCCGCGACTTAAATGTTATTTTCCACGTATCTTCTTCTTTGATCCGTACCTGATAATAGCCAGACTTTAAATCAAGTTTGGTGAAATATATTGCTCCTCCTAGCTGATCTAAAAGATCCTCGATCATTGGTAATGGATATCTGTTTTTTATGGTGATCTTATTTAGTGCCCGATAATCAACACACATTCTCCATCCTCCATCCTTCTTTGGTACGAGTAGAACTGGAGAGCCACAGGGAGAGCAGCTGGGTACGATTACTTTTTGCTCAAGAAATTCTTGTATTTGTTTCTTGATCTCTTCTGACTCAATTATCGAAGTTCTGTACAATCCTAAATTTGGTAAGGAAGCGTCTCCAACTAGTGAAATTTCGTGCTCTACACTCCTTTTAGGTGGTACGGTAACTTCATCTTGAAATAGATCGATAAACTTCTTTTTTAATGAACTTATTTCATTCTCTTGGCTGGTAGATAATACTGTATTTAGTACCACCTTCTTGTCATTCGAAATAACAGGTCTGATCAATAGTAAAGCGAATGTTCCACAAGTATTGATCAACCTTTTGACTTGGTTTGTAGTGACTAGCTTCATGGGAAAATGTTTTTTACTAGCTAAAATTCTGAATTCTTTCCCATCTTTCTTGAACAAATAAACACGCTCCCTGTGATGTAGCACAACATCTCGTTCCCACAAATATGGATTTCCAAAAATAACTTGAGCTACGTCTAATGGCACGATATCGCAAATAACTTCATCGATAAATTTCTCAGTAATAGAAAACTTAAAACGACACTGCATTGTTACCTGGAGTTCAGTATCCTTCTGTATCCACCCCAAAGGGTAGGGTTTCGGATGGAGAGTCATTGTTAACCCCATTTGTTCTACCAATTTCTCTGAGATTAAGTTCTTTTGACTGCCTGCATCAATGATGGCTTCGAAAATATACTTTGCTTAACCTGAATCTTGACATGGAATAACTCTTCATGGAGATCTTGCTCTGTGTCTGTTATCCTTGTCATCAGCATTAGCTTTGGATCTGGCTGATCTATTTCAAAGATTGTCTCTGCCTCATTAGCTTCTGTCATCAAGGTATTTTTCTTAAAACCTCTTTGATTTTCAAAATCTCGCAACTTCTTTGGTTTAAGGTGTTGATTTAGAATCCAACAAGTATCTTTTATATGTCCTTTCTCCTTGCAATGTTCACAGACCATTTATTCTCGTTCAACTATCTAAGACTTGTTTTTACTTATCTCACCCTTTCTTTGGATTATGTCTTCTCCTTTCGTAGCTATTCTTTTGCCGTCTGATCCCATTGTACCTCTAGTCTTCTGTTCTATAGACACAGCTTTAGTAATAACCTCTTCGATGTCTTGCACACTGAATAGTTTTAATTCCCTCCGTATGTAATCGACAAGTCCTCCATTGTATTTTCGAAACGTCTCATCACTAGTAATATCCACATCCAGCGCTAAAGATTGGTTGTAGAATTCCGTGGTATAATCTTGGACACTTTGTTGATATCTCTGTCGGAGATGCTGTCACTTGTACCATCTTTCATCTAAGTATCCCACCGGATAAAAGTGCTTCTTCATGAGACTCTTAAATTGTGGCCAGGTCATGTTTTCTGTATCATTCCTTCTTTTGTAAGATTTCCACCATGTCGATGCATGGTTAGATAATTTCAGACTAGCAAAATAATTCTTTTGGGACTCAATAAGTTGATGTTGGACACTTTGTTGATATCTTGGACACTTTGTTGATATCTCTGTCGGAGATGCTGCCACTTGTACCATCTTTCATCTAAGTATCCCACCGGATAAAAGTGCTTCTTCATGAGACTCTTAAATTGTGGCCAGGTCATGTTTTCTGTATCATTCCTTCTTTTGTAAGATTTCCACCATGTCGATGCATGGTTAGATAATTTCAGACTAGCAAAATAATTCTTTTGGGACTCAATAAGTTGATGTACTGTGAAATAAGTCTCCAACTTATCTAACCAACCATCAAGTTTCTCAGCTTCCATGACTCCATCATAGTCGGATATCTCAAGCTTAAACTCAACTTTCAAACCTCCATATAGGTTTTTGTTTAATACTTCGTCTTCCTCTTCTTCCTCCTCTTCTTCAGATGAACTTTCTTTTTCATCTTCCTTTTTATACTTCTTTCCATGTTTTTTTTTGCCAGTACTTGCTTTCAAGAATTCAGCGAAGGTGTCTGTCAAAGTTTGTATCTGAAGCTCAAGTTTTGCTATTTTATCTTCGTTCGACAATTTAGGATTCTTCTCTTCTTCACTTCCCATCTTAACCTTAGTACTTCCTCTAGGTTTCCTTGTGTCTGGCAGAATGACAGTTTCTTCTCCTGATCGCGTATATTATTCTCGTGTTAAGACCATGCACCACAACTAACCCTAGAAGTCATAACGTGTCTCTGATACCACTTGATACGAAATCGATCAGTGGTACCTAGAGTCAGTATTTTGTTGAGCTAAGATTGAAAGAATCACATAAACTAAATAACAAAGAATACGATATTTTTGTTGCTAACTTCTTCTTCTATAAAACTGTGAAAGAAAATTACTCCTTTACAAACCTAAATATGGTTCTTCTCTCAGAGATTCTCTCCACCCTCTAGCTTACAAGTCTCTCCTTTTTATATAGGTGAAAACTTGCCGCAAAAGAAATAAAAACTATGAGTTTAAGAACTCATCAAACTAGGAATCCTAATCTAAGTAAGGAAACCTCAACTTCTAGTATCTTCTAGATACTTCCTAGCCATAATGGCTTAGCTAAACTTAGACTAATGATTAGTCTCTCCTGACAGTCTTAATTGTCCTGCGTTAATACAATTCTTATCACTTCTTCTTGTGCATATGATCTTCACAACTCATGTGAGGATATTCTTCTACTACGATACTCCTGTATCACTGCTGGAATTGAAAGTCGCGTACCCGTTTGCGTACTGGCGAAACCCAATTTTGGTCAGGGTATTTCAAGTATGCGTACCCGTTTGTATACTTGAAGGTTAAATTTCTAAAATCGGTTGTGTACATGAACATACACGTTTATATAATAAGGAATGCAATCTTTGCAAACCGTGGCTATAATGTTCATGAATTGATTCGAGTGAATCAAACCGATTTTGCTTCAATTGTGTTCTTGTATAATTCTATGAGAATATAGCGATTGAACAACTCTTTAACTAGTTTCATTTGAACTAGTTATGGTTAAGATGAACAAGGTTGATATGAGATTATTTATATGGCTAACCTAGGTTAACTATTATTGAACCAACATGGTGTACACGTATAGGTATGGTTACATAAACCTAAATGAGGGTACATTTCATTTGTGTGTAACAAGCTATGTTCGAACGGTTGAAAGATATTAGCTTGGTTGAATCAGGTTTTTTATCTAACGGTGAATATTGAATGCTTTGTTACCAAGGTAACTTAGATTGCAAACCCTGATTTGAAAACTATATAAAGAAGAACTCTAGCAACTGGGAAACCTAATCCCCACACTTCTGTGTGTTACTAGTTGCATAACTAGAGTCGATTCTCCTTTAACCTTAGGTTTCTCTCGAGACCCTGTAGGTTAACGACTTGAAGACTTCATTAGGATTGTGAAGCCAGGCCCAACTATTTTCTCTGTAGTTGCGTGATCTGATCTTGTTATTTCTATCGTGTTGAGTACAATTGGAATAATTGACTCGAGATTAATATCTCCGATAGGCAAGATAAAAGTAATCACAAACACCTTCGTCTCATCGTTTTTGGTTCCATAATATCTTGTTTCGCTAGTCGATTAAGATTATTGTGAGGTGATTGATAATACTAGGCTGTTCTTCGGGAATATAAGACCGGTTTATTAATTGGTTCATGTTCACCTTTATTTATCTAAAGACAGAACAAAAACTCATAGGTATTTCTGTGGGAGACGGATTTATCTATACCAATAGACTTTTCTGTGTGAGACAGATTTGTTTATCAAGTCTTCGACTTTGGGTCGTAGTAACTCTTGGTTGTGGGTGAGATCAGCTAAGGGAATCAAGTGCATAGTATCATGGTGGGATCAAAGATGTAAGGAACGCAACTGTACCTTGAATCAGTGTAAGATTGATTAGGGTTCAACTACAGCCCAGTCTGAAGTTCATTGGTAGTAGGATAGTGTCTGTAGCGGCTTAATACAGTGTGGTGTTCAAAGCTGGACTAGGTCCCGGGGTTTTTTTTGCATTTGCGGTTTTCCTCGTTAACAAAATTACGTGTCTGTGTTATTTCTTTTCCGCATTATATTTTGTTATATAATTGAAATATCACAGGTTGTGCGTTAAGATCAATCAATTACATAATCCAACCTTTGGTTGTTCATTTAAATTGATTGACACTTGAACATTGGTCTTTGGTACCGTTCAAGTTGTTTCACATAATAATCAGGCTCGCAGATTTCTATCTATTTGATTTGCTGATTACATTGTGAAACAGAGATATAAACTCTTGTATATAATTTTCTCTAGATTGAGTCTGACTGTCTAGTTGATTCTCTAGAAAGTATATTGGAGTAAGTCCTCTCAGACTGCCAAACGAATTGTTGGGTATGGTTGTTGTACCCCCGCATTTTCAGTTTTGCCTTAGTTGTTTGTTACAATAAGGATATGGGAAAATCTTGTAGTAGGTTTCGTTTTGGAAGTATCAATCGTTGGCCAGGGTTTGATATGTTCCAGAAGTGAAGAGTTTGATTTTCACTTTTAGTATTTTAAGCGTGTGGCTACAAATAAATTGCATGACAGTGATCGTTGGATGAAACATGATATTAGTTGTGGTGGAGCTATAGTTTTTTATTCTTGTCTAAGAAGCAGTTTGTAGGGTTTGTTTGACTGTGTTGAGTATGACATTGTGTCGGGTAGAACAATGTTTTTGGAGTTTCTCTCGTACTGTTTCCGATAAAGAAACTAGATAGTTTGTGATCTTTTGATTCTTGTCGAAGATGTTCAGTCGAAGAGTTATTTTTGGTTGTACACCGTCTGAAGTCGATCGGAGCTGGTTGAAGTGCAAGATCGTCCTTCGATACAGGTTGGTTTATTGTGTTGCAGATACGTTCCTATTTTTGGTAAAGACCTGTTGTGGGGAATTAAAAAGGTGTCTCTTGGACACTTCAAGAGTTCAAATAATAACAATACAATAATACAAAATATGTGTGGCGGTGTAGTTAGGGAAGCTAGCGCATACTACTTAGGAAAAAACACGGTGCATGAATTTTACAGGGCTGCGATTTCGGCGTTTTTTTTTTTCGACAACTTTTTATTATCCATTGGCTATTTGATTTCCTAATGATTACTATGAGACTTTCTGTTAGAGAAAGCGACATTATACCAATGATAATATTTGGGGGTTTTCTTGTCTGCTACAGTTATTAAAATTGATTTTAATAGTGACAAAGCCTGTAGAGATGGAGGTAAAGATTTCTTTTGAGAAATTTGGTTCAACAACGATATAGTTTCCGTCTAGTTATTTTCTCTACATAGCATGAGAAAGTAAATACAATAGCATCTTGAATTGCTTGGAGCTTGAGGAAGTTATCAAAGGTTTCAGATTATGGATGTGTTTGATTAGGTATTTGTGTGAAGGACATATTATCATATTTCGCAACGTTGGTGTACGTTTAGAGCAAGATTGGGAAAAAGATATGCAAAAGACTGAATGTGTGACATTTTGAATTGTTGCGAAGGGAACAATAAATTCTTCGACATTAGTCACAGTTCTATTTGAGTCCAAATTGTGCTATGGTTTGACTATCGCGAATTCGAAACTACATGCTTGCTTAAAAATTATTGATAAAAGACTAGATTGAAAATTATGTCAAAGCCCGTTAAGGTTGCTGAAGTGGTATCAAAAGCTTTGTGTATCAGCTGTCAAAGTCTCTGTGAAGCTAGAAACGTTTGGTTGTGAAGTATGTATGCAATATTTCAAGGTATGATGAGCTTTTAGGAGGAGTAGTGATCAGATTTTTATATAGTGGTAAAGGTTGTCGTACACTCGGACTTTGTTGAAATTGATTTTAGGCTTAAATAAATGAAAATAAATAAAAATAAGAAAATATATACACTATATTGTCACAGGATGAAGAATTTACTGGGTCTCGGGATTATACAGTTTTTCATGTTCATGGGTTCATAAATTAATCCTAGGCAATTATAGCTCAAAACAAAACAAACAATATCTCTATTCTTTGCCAAAGTAGATTTCATAAAACATTAGTGCTAAGTTGTGAGCATGACACAACAAAAGTAATTAAAACTAAGCATGCGACATCAAACAAAATAACAAATAATTAATAGAAATCATAAAACAATTAAATTTTAAGCAAATAGTTATAAAAGAATTATTTTAATTACCACATGAACGAAAAACAGCCTCCTTCGTCGTCCCAGTGATAGGGTCTAGCTCATCATATTGGAAACACGCTCAAAGTGTGATTTCATTGCTCAAAAAGGTGCTTACAAGGATGAAATTGGAGAAAATAATTAAAGCAACGAGTTTGCAACGCTTTTTGGACGTTACAGACTCATTTGTACAAAAGCAGTGTTGCGAATCAAGATAAACGATGCTAATAGACCACATTCTGAGAGACGAAATATAAGACGCTATAAACGACTGTTCTTCATAGCATTATGTTCTTCATGTTCATCTTGTTGCAGCAGCAGCAGAAGAATTGCTCTGCAACTCTATTTTCTCGCTCTGGTTCTTCTCCCTAACTCTCCATCCCCCATTTATGATGCCTCAAGAGTCTATTTATACTCAACGGGGCTAAGAAAATCCTCGCCATCACTTCAAATAATCTTCATAACTCGACAGTAAAGAAAGATGTTCTAAGAATATTTTCTTTCCCTAATTTATCTCCTGACGCGTTGATTTTCTTCCAGCACACTCTAAATAGGTCCATACACGTTCCATAATCAGTTAACAAGCTTCATACTTGTGCGAACTTTTCAAAACAACATCACAGAGCATCCCGAGTATCCTTCCGCCTCTGTTTTGCCTCACTCGAAAGTACAGTCAATTATAATCAAATAAAGTAACCATACAACGCCTGTTATCCTCAATCAATCCATCCCAATCAATCTAGGCCATTGAGTCTTCTTAAACTTCCTCCAAAAATCAAACCCTAATTATGTCGTCGACTGTGACTATTTTCCCGCCAATTTGGAGTTTCAAACGAAGAAGGAATGGTTGCCCCCTATCCGTCCGTGGAGTGTAAATAGCAGGTGTCCAATTGAGGTGCCCCTTATCCAAAGCAGGGGTTCGTTTAGCAAATGTCCTCCATGATGCCTTTAACAACTTTTCGAGCCGAATTTTCCAAAAAAAATTTATTGCCCAAAAATACCTACAAACACATAAAATACCATAATAAGTACAAAAATCGAGTACCAACAATACAGGAAATTAAGGACAACGTAGACACAAAAATGTGTCTATCAAATACCCCCAAACTTATTATTTGCTAGTCCTCGAGCAAATCTAATCTAAAAAATAAAATGACTACACTTAGCATGTGCAGCAAGCCGTTAAACCGCTAGGTGGCCCTAGCGTCGGAGTGTTGTCTCCGGAGGGTTTACCAGAGGTGTACCCACAAAACCTTTACTCCAGATCCTAGTTATCTGTAGGATCAGAATATCGCAACATCAATACCTTTGCGAAATCTTTATACGACACACTGCGAAGATATCGCAGATCAGTTCTGAAATGACGCAACAAATGACGATAGCCTAAACACGAGAAAGATGTGGATACCTAGCAAGATTTAGGAGTGTTGCGAAATATAACACTTGTACACTTGCGAGAATATCGCAAGTCAGATCCTAAAATAAAGGACAGCTTAGTTGTCACCCACTATGTAATATCCTATATGAAGAGCCGAACAGGCTTAAGGTGAGGGGGAGGTCTTTTTAGAGTGGAGAGAAAGTTTTCAGGAGAGAGAAAGTGTAGAAAAGTAGTTGTATTCTTGATTTCATTTCCTATTTGTAAAATTCCTTAACTCAATTAATAAAAAGTGTAATTGTTGATCTTAAAGATGGGTTGATTATTATGAATTCTTGTGAGGGATGTATTGTGGGATTTCCTGCAACTACATAATGGCGCTAGAAACAGGGATGAAGATTGATATTGTGATTTGAAAGAATTTGGAGTAGTAGATAAAGAATTTCATATAACTTTCAACAACTCATTAAGGTTGAAAAATGGCTAGAAGAAGAAATACATCAAAACAACCAACAACTATTAGAAGGAGTAGGAGACTTGCTGGAAAAAGGAGATATGAAATGGAAGAATCTTCAAGAGTGAACACAAGAAACAATGGAGAAAATCAAGTTCAACCGCCAATTCAACGTACACCAATACAAAATAGAACTGTGGATTATGACAAAGTGAGTGTACATACTTGGCGATCAGATTATGTAGATGAAATGGGAGAAGAGCAACAATTAAGAAGCAATGGACGAGAGGAGAGAGACCAAGAAGTAATTGGAGGAATAATTCATGGAAATGAAGAGATTGCAGCGTTAGAGACATTGAGGCAAAGAATACATGAAGAAAGGCGATTAGAAGTAGAAGAACGTGCAAATCTGACAAGGCAAAATCATGAGTTGAGGATGGAAAACATGAGATTACAAAGTAGAAGGTCAAGAATCACTACAAGATCAAGTTCAAGATCAGTTAGAGAAGAAATAAGACGAAATTCGCCTGTAGAAAATGCTAATGAAGATACTCGAGAGGAAATACAAAATCCAGACGTAGTGAAAGAAGAGAAATAATAGAAGATCGTTGAACATGGTAAAATTCTTCAAAATGGACAAAATAACGGAAATAAGGGAAATATGCAACGTCAGGAACGAAATAACCAAGATGGCGAAGAGAATCAGGAAGAAGGAAGGAGAATATTACATGGGAGAGAAATTCAATGAAATTGACAAACAATTGAAGATGAAATTGAAAGACATTACACTGAACAAGCACGTCTAGCTTGCGAAAGGGAAAGACTGAGAGCAGAAGTGGAAGAACAAGAGCTCCAAGAGGCAATTCGCCAGAACAATCATGATAATCGAGAAAGAAGGAGTGAAAAAAATCGCAATAATGGTAATATCAATGAAGAATATGATAGAGTACAAAGGAGAATTGAAAGGCGGTAAAGAAGAGAAAATGAGAAATATAATGGTGTGCGAATTCATGAAAGAAATGAAAGAGAATATCGCAGAGAAAGACGAGAAGAAAATGATGAACAAGAAAATCAAAACAGATATGAACGCAGAAGAAGAGAAGCGGAGTTAAAAAGACTTCTGGTGTAAATGAACAAATTTTGAGAGAGCTAGCGGAAATGAGAGGAATATTAAATAATAAAAGAGAAGGAGGAATGAGACAACTGGACGAAGCCATAGAAGAAGCTGCGAAAACTCCATTCACACAAGAAGTACAATTAGGAGGAATACCCCCAAAGTGCAATCTACCTGCGTTAACCAGCATTTTTGACGGAACAACTTGTGCAGTACAACACATCAAAGCTTATGTGAGATGTATGCTATAATGGCTAAACCATGATGTTGTATTGTGCAAATATTTTGCATCAAGTTTAACAGGAGAGGCCTTAAAATGGTTTGAAGGTTTGCCAAAGAATACTATAACATCTTTCAACCATTTGCAGGCTACATTTTTAGGGGTGTATATAAGTAACAATTTCTCGCGACCTGGCATTGAAGATGTATTTGGGTTAAAGCAAAGGGTTGGCGAAAGTTTGAAGCATCTAACCATGAGGTGGAAGACAATGTGTAGTGATATGGCTGGCCATGTGGATGAGAGATATCTCATTCTATCATTCATTAACACTATGTTTGCAACCAATCTGCTTTGTACATTCAAGTTTTCGAATCAAGAATACAATCACAATGACCGAGTTGCGAGAACTTCAAGAGGAGTATATCGCTCTAGAGGAAAAACAAAATGACATGGAATCATACCCAGTTGCGAACACAAGTTCAAAAAGCAGCGAATGCAAGCCTATTACCCAAACTGATAAGCACAGTGGCGAGCACTTCGCAAGTACAACAAGAGAAGATAATAGGTGATAATCAGCAGAAGCTAGTAGCTATGGGAAGTCGTGGTCAAGAAGAATTCGAGAGAGAAAGGAACTTCTATAACCGTGGTGGAAATAACAAAATTCAAAGACTTGATCAGCCACAAGAATTTTATGGAGGTCAAAGACAAAACTATCATAGAGGACAGGGAAGTCACAAGGTAGTATGGGAAGAAATCAAAATGCCACCTTTGAATGCTAGTGTGGAGAAAATATGGGAAGCTATAATCTTGATGGAAAACATACCCGCACCATGGAACATGGGGAGTGAACCACCTCCAAGCCACAGAAGTCATGAATTTTGTTCTTATCATCATTTCCATGGACATTCAACAAATGATTGCAGAAATTGATGCGTGTCGTAGGTGCAATCAAATTAATCAATATTTCCACTCAATTAAAAATAATATAATGGAAGTCAAGTTCGTTCCCACGAGGAGCAAGAGATTCTAGTTGTAAAAATTGTCACGAAAGGGGGGTGTAAAAAGCAAAAGAAAATAAACAAAGCAATTAAAATCGAAAGTTGAAAGCAATAAGAGAGACAAGACCAAGGAATCCTTCTTCGTTGCAGAACAATGATTAAAGTTATGTTCTTTTCTACTTGTTATAAGTCACAGATTATCACCAACCGTAGGATAGCAGGTCCGCTTAGCTAGCCCCAAAATCCCTAATTTCACTGAGTAACAGGTCCGCTTAGTTATCGATTCTATTCAAAAGAACCACCACGAGGTTCGCTTACAAGATGTAATTCCCCGAATGCATTAAGATTTATGAATTTAGGTTTAGTACTAGTAGTTAAACTCGGTTCGCTTGGTTCACTTTCTAGCGTTGTTTCTACACACAATTGCTCCATGGAATCCCTCCGCAAGGTCTCGTGTTTGCTACTTATGTAAAGAGTCAAGAAACGATTACTTATCTCCTAACTTTCACTAGCTTTAGATCAAATTAACAAATCAATTTAGTTGGCCACCCAAACAATCTATCAATCAATCATGAATGTCTTTAAGATCATTCCTATTAGTAAAAACAAATGATAATCATGTGAAAAACTTCAAGATAGAATTGAAAACAAAAACTCAAAACATAATTAAGAACTAGGAATTCATCCTCAATCAATAATAAAATTAGCTACTCATGCTAAAGAGTTCACACAAAGAATAAAGAAGAGAATTGTTGTGTGTGTAGAAAACTTCTCTATTTATAGGCTTCAATATTCTCCAACTCTTCCAAGGAATAGAATCCTTTTCCTTTAGCAATTCAACTTCCAAATTCAAGTCTTTCCTCAACTTCCATCTTCTCTTTCCAAGTTTGAGCCCAATTCTCCATCCAATTCCTAGTCCAAGTCTTCACACCCATGAGAGAAATCCATAGAAAATTCTGGAATTTTTTGATCGCCGGAAAACTGGGATTATGGCCGGAATCCGGCCGGAAAACGTCACCGCCGGCCACCTGAAAATTTCTCCGTCAGTGGAATATTCGACGGAATATTCCGTCAGTCCACCGTTAGGACTAACGGTCAAAAGTCAAACTTAACGGCCATCGTCAGTCAATGAGTCAAGGGGTGAGTCACTGAGTCAGAACCGAGTCAGCTAGCTAACTCGGCTGACTGGTCCTAGCCAGGCCACTTTTCACAGGCCAAAATAGTCACGGCCAATATGGCCATGCTTCCCTGCATCTCTCCCAGCCATGATGGCTATCACCCTGCAAGACTTCTTCACAGCATTTCAGCACAAATCAGTCACAGCTCTGTCAAAGCTCTGGCAACCAAAAGTACCAGTTCATTGCCTGCACATTTCATTCCTTGGCGACTCTCAGTCACTTGTAGCCTCATATTGAGCCATTCCTGCTTCATTCAGTTGACAGCAACCACCAAAACCTTGAGCCACAAAAACCACACAGACTCAACCTTCAAAACCTGCAACTCTATCACCTGCCAGCATACTTAATCACCATCACCTCCTACTTCCCTGCAATGAGCTTTCTTTGAGCTGCAATATCATCTCAGAAGTTCACCAGCTCAAGTTCACCTGCCCTGCAACATCACACTGCAATCCTCTTCTGAACCTGGAAATAGACAGCATCATCCTGCAGCTGTAACAGATCCAAGCTGCCAGCCTCTGAAGTTCAGTTCACTTCCACTTCTACTCAAGCTTTAAGCACCAGCACCAGCACCATGACCTGCATTCTCTGCAATATATACTCTACCAGAGCTGCACTTGCACCTGCAACAGCTGCATCATATAACCCTTAACATTCACTGTTCTTCTCAGCTTCAACAGTTCCATCTTAAATTTCAGCTCAACTTCAACCTCTCTGCAATTCCCTGCTGCTGCTTCAACACAATCCCATTTGAGGCAGACCTCATTGTCATTTAGCTCCATAACCTCCACCCGCCGCTGCCTAGCCACTGCAGCATCAGTCCATAGCCTGCCTGAACACCAGCTTGCCTCATCCACAAGCACCATTCTAAGCACCAAAGCCATCATCTCAGACCCAAAGCTACCTGCTAACCACTGTCATAGCCACTGGCCTTACCAGTACTAGCTTACCACAGCCATATCTTACAAACGCCAGAACCCATTTCCAATCCTTGCTCATGACTCAGACCTGCAACTTAAGCTTAACCAGTTCTTGCACATCACTACCACCAGCATTGCAGTGCCTTCCCTCATGCCTGCACCTCCACCTGCAACAGTTTCATTTCCATTAAACTTCAACTCACTCCCCCACAACTCAAGGCCACCTGCACTTAACACAGCCAACACCAATTATCTTCTTGCACAATACCACACTCAACTTGCACCTGACCTCAGCTCAACTTGCACTAATGCCTGACTCAAAGCCCATTTATCCCCTGAGTTCAACACCACAGGCCAACCTCCAGCAAGCCTGCACTCCATCTTGCCAGCTTACCAAGCCACCAGAGCCTGAATTCATCTGATTTCTTACCACTCAACCACCAGTACTTCCCACGAATTGGTCCTCAACTCCGAGCCATCAATAGCAAATTGCAACCTCAACCGCATACACTCACCACCAAATTGCTCATACCCAAAGATCTCCATCTAACTCGAAACCCTACACATACATCTATTGCAGCTCAAGCATTCATTCAACATTGTAATGCTTCAAATCGTCACCATCTCTTCCAATCTCGACTTTCATACACAGCTCCTTCTCTGTGTTGTTCAAACATCATTCTTCTTCATCCACAAACCCATAGTTACAATCCCATACTTAGTTCAATTTCTTCTTCTTGTTGATTCACGGACCCCTCTGCTTCTCAAGCTCAACCACAGACCCATCGTTACTCAGCATCTCTATCTTCTTTTAAACCAACAAAGCCTAATCAATATCAAACAACAACAGCTTCATTCTTCTCGAATCTCAACCAAGACAGAATACAGACCCTTCAATCAATAGCAAAATCACCACCAGATCCCCTTGTTTCCATGTCGGTGAAACCCATCTTTGAACTGCAACTCTCTCTTCACAAATGAACTCTAACCCATTCGATCGAATCAAACCCATTACGAACTTCAATTTCTCATCTTCATCACTCAGTTCGAAGCAAACCCCAATTTCTATCGCTATTGAACCCTAATTCCATTTTTGGGGAAACCCCTGAATGAAACCCTAATTCGATCTCCAATTTCTTCTATTTTAATTCTTCTCATCATTCATCTTTTCTCTCGATTCTGCTCTCTCTTTCTCTTGATTTCAATAACACTGATCAGCAACCATGACTGCTTTTCTTCTCAATTTCCAGGTGAGAATAAATAAATAAAAATGATTGAAGAGAAAGAAAACCCTTTCTCGATTTAGGGTGAAGGTAAAGTAGGGTAGGATATTAGTACCCAGGTTCTTCTGATAAGGGGTAACCAAGTTATAGCCCCTTAACCTTGGATGGACTGCTACTAGTACTTCTCCCAAAAGAGTTGCCCCTTAACCTTGATTAGTCTGTCTTTAAAACTTCCCAAAAGGGTTACCCCTTAACATTAACTGAGCTCCATATATTAGTTGCCTGTAAAATGACCTTTTTGCCCTTTTGGCTCAAATTGGGTGATTTCTTCTTCTTTTCCTCCGTGCGACTCCAAAGTAGCTACAAAACTCAAAACAAGCGTAAAATACATAATTTACAAGAAAACTAGCAAAGAAAGCATAAACTATGTATAGTAAATACGGTGTATTCTACACCTATCAAATTCCCCCACACTTAGACTTTGCTAGTCCTCGAGCAAATCAGACTAAAAACTCACAACTTCAAAGCGTTCAAGCGTCCCAAGCATCCAAAGAGCTATGAGGACATAGAGTTTCTGCATTCTAGTAATAAGAAGTTAGAAATACTAAAGAACATATTCTCATTCTTAAATGTTGAGTGAGAAATAACCACACCATAATGAGAGAACGCGTGTTTGAGAAACGATCAATAAGCATTTCGCCTCGACTTCTGCCTCACCAAAAAGGATTTTATGATAATTGCACTCAAAAAGACGGCTTTTTTATGGTTCTCACATGTGTGCAGGTAGGAATGAAGAGAGAATTCCTGCAACACGTTGAATGGTGGGAAGGACAACTTCCGAAATTTTGAAAAACCCACATCTTTTAATATTTTGAAAAACCATTTTTCTGACGATCTCTAAGAAAGGAAATCAACCATATTACCGAGGATGAGATTACTTACTCACCTTCACATCCGATCGCCAATTATGATAACACCACTCTCACGGCATCCAATAGAAACGTCTTCCGCTCCTCTTCTTTATCTCCTTGGTCTTCGTCTTCGGTTTCAACTATTGGTGATAAACTCTCGAATTTCACAAATCCTTGACAATTTGTAACCTTTTTACCTTAAATCCTTGTCGCTTGAAACCTCCTTATAAATTTTCCTTCCCCACGGCTCATTAAATAAAAATAAGAACAAATATTTCTCTTGTTTTTCTCTCTTTTTTTTTTCTTTCCTTTTTTCAATTTTTTTTTTCTTTTCAATATATATATATATATATTTTTTTTTTTTTTTTTTGAAACACAAGAGAAATTAAATACAAAATAAACCATGGCCGTGGAAGAAGTATTTTACCGCTTGATTCTTCACAACTTGTATCGTCTTGGAATCATAAACTTCAAAAATTCTCACCTTTTAATTTTCTTCGCTTTTATGAATAAGTCTTCATACTTGAATATAAAATTACCTCATTGTATTGTAAGTCCTCAACATATATGTAAAATGTTGCTTTACTTGTATTTGAAATTTGCTCTTTTTCTCATTCCGTTGCTTATAAACCTTGAACTTTTCCAACTTTCCTTGTAGATTTTGATGTCGCTCCTTGTTGATGATGATTGTGTTTCTATGGATCCGTTGTTGTCGAGAGAGAGAATGGTGCTAACTGCAAATCGAACTACAAGAAGGAAGCTTTCATCCATGGACGTCACCCTCATGATTGAAAAAATTAGCACTCAAGAGATCAAAGAGTAGTGCTTCTATTGGTGGGAGGTTGGGTAGCTCACCATTCTACCCGGAATTTACGTACGGTGACACACACTCAAAAGAAGCTCTTTAGTAGATGGAAAATTTCTGGTCGGTGCCTCACATGATATGAATACGGGTAGTCTCCACTAATGATTGATCAGCAACTCTAATAACGCATTTCTCCCTGCACCAAATTCGCATCACCGGCATGATTAAATCCATTATTTAACACTCTAACAATCAAGAAATCCGAATGTAATTCTCTAACACTTCCAAGTTCAATTATGTCGGTCAAAATCTCTATGTAAACATACCTAGAAGTATGCTAGTGACTCTAAAATCTTTAAAAGTTGGAGGTTTTATGTAAAACTTTTTTTTTTTTTTTCAAACTTTTTTAATTTTTTTGTAATTTTTTTTTAATAAACATGCTTAACCACTCCCCTGCACTTAAACCTTACATTGTCCTCAATGTAATTGAATCCTCCTAGTAAAGTCAAGATGGGAAATTTTAACATGATAAGGAACAAGAAAAAGAAATAACAAAAAGCAAAAGCAAAAGCAAAAGAAATACAAAACCTATGGGTTGCCTCCCATTAAGCGCTTGTTTTAAAGTCGACGGCCCGACTTAGCTCTTGTAAGATTCATTCCCCATATACTAACAATCTGAAAATTTGAGGATCCACCCATAATACCTGTTTTGAAAACAATAACTCCATACAAATGTTAGCACAAGAAAATAATAGTGAAATTATCGCTCGATTGAAATTTCCCCCACACTTATTCTCGTCCACACTCGGAAGTGTATAAAGAACATAGAATTTGGGAACTTCCATGTATTCTTCTTGGCAAACCTGCATAGTGTTAGAATCAAGTGTTTCCAATGGTGGATATCTAGAAACAAAATCATCCAAAAATACTTTCGAAGCACATACATTCAAACCAATAAGAGGTAAAGGAGAAGAATCAATATGCAAATGCACAATCTCTTGTATTATAGAATCCTCTTCATCCTTAAAAAATTCAAGTGAATTACTTACCTCTTGTATATCGTGGTCCTCTATTAAACCTTGCAACCATTCTTCGTCGTTTTCTACCTTAACCAAAGTCTTGGCATCATTAAAATCATTCGCAAGTTCAATTGGGTCTTCCACAAAATCAATGAATTTGGTTTCATCCTCTAGCATCATCTCTTCAACATTTTCATCATCGGAATCGGGCCATTCACTAAAATGATTTTCATCGGTATAGATTGTAAGATCTTCATGTGCGGGTGTCACACCGTTGATAACAATAGGTAAGTCACACCCAATCTCCTCCTTTTGAATAGGTGAAGGATCGTTATTATGATCCGGAGTTGGAATAACTTTATCCTTGTTACAATAATTTTCATAAGGTTCATAATCATCATCATAACCCATATAATAACGTTTTTCACGCTCTATTCTTAAAGCTCTTTTAGCTTCAAAAATTTCTTCATCCGATGCTAGGCCTTCATCGATCAATTGATAGAACCTTCTCTCAAGTTCCCTCAAACTAGGTTGTCTTGCACCAAGGAGATCACACATAGATTTAGAAGCATAACTATCCTCCCGTCCTAATGATTGTTCACTTACATACCCGTCATAAGGTTGTTGATATGTATGAGAATATCCATAAAGTCTGTATCCTAAGGATGATTGGAAGTTGACATAATGTTGAGGTTGAAAACCGTATTGATTGTTGTAATATGCTTGCTCTTGTCCACCATACATGGAAAACTGGCACCTGAAATAAGATTCTCAAAAACTTAAGTTAGATAGAATCCAACAAAGCAAAAATAAAGCAAAAAGAAAAATAAAAACAACTAAAATCATCCGCTGCTCCCCGACAGCGGCGCCAAAATTTGATGCGTGTCGTAGGTGCAATCAAATTAATCAATATTTCCACTCAATTAAAAATAATATAATGGAAGTCAAGTTCGTTCCCACGAGGAGCAAGAGATTCTAGTTGTAAAAATTGTCACGAAAGGGGGGTGTAAAAAGCAAAAGAAAATAAACAAAGCAATTAAAATCGAAAGTTGAAAGCAATAAGAGAGACAAGACCAAGGAATCCTTCTTCGTTGCAGAACAATGATTAAAGTTATGTTCTTTTCTACTTGTTATAAGTCACAGATTATCACCAACCGTAGGATAGCAGGTCCGCTTAGCTAGCCCCAAAATCCCTAATTTCACTGAGTAACAGGTCCGCTTAGTTATCAGATTTTATTCAAAAGAACCACCCCGAGGTTCGCTTACAAGATGTAATTCCCTGAATGCATTAAGATTTATGAATTTAGGATTAGTACTAGTAGTTAAACTCGGTTCGCTTGGTTCACTTTCTAGCGTTGTTTCTACACACAATTGCTCCACGGAATCCCTCCGCAAGGTCTAGTGTTTGCTACTTATGTAAAGAGTCAAGAAACGATTACTTATCTCCTAACTTTCACTAGCTTTAGATCAAATTAACAAATCAATTTAGTTGGCCACCCAAACAATCTATCAATCAATCATGAATGTCTTTAAGATCATTCCTATTAGTAAAAACAAACGATAATCATGTGAAAAACTTCAAGATAGAATTGAAAACAAAAACTCAAAACATAATTAAGAACTAGGAATTCATCCTCAATCAATAATAAAATTAGCTACTCATGCTAAAGAGTTCACACAAAAAATAAAGAAGAGAATTGTTGTGTGTGTAGAGAGGTGTGTAGAAAACTTCTCTATTTATAGGCTTCAATATTCTCCAACTCTTCCAAGGAATAGAATCCTTTTTCTTTAGCAATTCAACTTCCAAATTCAAGTCTTTCCTCAACTTCCAAGTTTGAGCCCAATTCTCCATCCAATTCCTAGTCCAAGTCTTCACACCCATGAGAGAAATCCATAGAAAATTCTGGAATTTTTTGATCGCCGGAAAACTGGGATTATGGCCGGAATCCGGCCGGAAAACGTCACCGCCGGCCACCTGAAAATTTCTCCGTCAGTGGAATATTCCGTCAGTCCACCGTTAGGACTAACGGTCAAAAGTCAAACTTAACGGCCATCGTCAGTCAATGAGTCAAGGGGTGAGTCACTGAGTCAGAACCGAGTCAGCTAGCTAACTCGGCTGACTGGTCCTAGCCAGGCCACTTTGCACATGCCAAAATAGTCACGGCCAATATGGCCATGCCTTCCCTGCATCTCTCCCAGCCATGATGGCTATCACCCTGCAAGACTTCTTCACAGCATTTCAGCACAAATCAGTCACAGCTCTGTCACAGCTCTGGCAACCAAAAGTACCAGTTCATTGCCTGCACATTCCATTCCTTGGCGACTCTCAGTCACTTGTAGCCTCATATTGAGCCATTCCTGCTTCATTCAGTTGACAGCAACCACCAAAACCTTGAGCCACAAAAACCACACAGACTCAACCTTCAAAACCTGCAACTCTATCACCTGCCAACATACTTAATCACCATCACCTCCTACTTCCCTGCAATGAGCTTTCTTTGAGCTGCAATATCATCTCAGAAGTTCACCAGCTCAAGTTCACCTGCCCTGCAACATCACACTGCAATCCTCTTCTGAACCTGGAAATAGACAGCATCATCCTGCAGCTGTAACAGATCCAAGCTGCCAGCCTCTGAAGTTCAGTTCACTTCCACTTCTACTCAAGCTTTAAGCACCAGCACCAGCACCATGACCTGCATTCTTTGCAATATATACTCTACCAGAGCTGCACTTGCACCTGCAAATACCGCATCATATAACCCTTAACATTCACTGTTCTTCTCAGCTTCAACAGTTCCATCTTAAATTTCAGCTCAACTTCAACCTCTCTGCAATTCCCTGCTGCGCTTGCTTCAACGCAATCCCATTTGAGGCAGACCTCATTGTCATTTAGCTCCATAACCTCCACTCGCCGCCGCCTAGCCACTGCAAAGATCGATCCATAGCTTTGCTCGAACACCAGCTTGCCTCATCCACAAGCACCATTCTAAGCACCAAATCCATCATCTCAGACCCAAAGCTACCTGCTAACCACTGTCATAGCCACTGGCCTTACCAGTACTAGCTTACCACAGCCATATCTTACAAACGCCAGAACCCATTTCCAATCCTTGCTCATGACTCAGACCTGCAACTTAAGCTTAACCAGTTCTTGCACATCACTACCACCAGCATTGCAGTGCCTTCCCTCATGCCTGCACCTCCACCTGCAACAGTTTCATTTCCATTAAACTTCAACTCACTCCCCTGTCAACTCAAGGCCACCTGCACTTAACACAGCCAACACCAATTATCTTCTTGCACAATACCACACTCAACTTGCACCTGACCTCAGCTCAACTTGCACTAATGCCTGACTCAAAGCCCATTTATCCCCTGAGTTCAACACCACAGGCCAACCTCCAGCAAGCCTGCACTCCATCTTGCTAGCTTACCAAGCCACCAGAGCCTGAATTCATCTGATTTCTTACCACTCAACCACCAGTACTTCCCTGAATTGGTCATCAACCTGAGCCATCAATAGCAGATGCAACCTCAACTGCATACACTCACCACCAAATTGCTCATACCCAGCATCTCCATCTAACTCAGAAACCCTACACATACATCTATTGCAGCTCAAGCATTCATTCAACATTGTAATGCTTCAAATCGTCACCATCTCTTCCAATCTCAGCTTTCATACACAGCTCCTTCTCTGTGTTGTTCAAACATCATTCTTCTTCATCCACAAACCCATAGTTACAATCCCATACTTAGTTCAATTTCTTCTTCTTGTTGATTCACAGACCCCTCTGCTTCTCAAGCTCAACCACAGACCCATCGTTACTCAGCAGCTCTATCTTCTTTTAAACCAACAAAGCCTAATCAATATCAAACAACAACAGCTTCATTCTCTGAATCTCAACCAGCACAGATACAGCCCTTCAGTCAATAGCAAAATCACCACCAGATCCCCTTGTTTCCATGTCAGTCGAAACCCATCTTTGAACTGCAACTCTCTCTTCATAGCGGAACTCTAACCCATTCGATCGAATCAAACCCATTACGAACTTCAATTTCTCATCTTCATCAGCTCAGATTCAGAAGCAAACCCCAATTTCTATCGCTATTGAACCCTAATTCCATTTTTGGGGAAACCCTGAATGAAACCCTAATTCGATCTCCAATTTCTTCTCTTTTAATTCTTCTCATCATTCATCTTTTCTCTCGATTCTGCTCTCTCTCTCTCTCGATTTCAATAACACTGATCAGCAGCCATGACTGCTTTTCTTCTCAATTTCCAGGTGAGAATAAATAAATGAAAATGATTGAAGAGAAAGAAAACCCTTTCTCGATTTAGGGTGAAGGTAAAGTAGGGTAGGATATTAGTACCTGTGTTCTTCCGATAAGGGGTAACCAAGTTATAGCCCCTTAACCTTGGATGGACTGCTACTAGTACTTCTCCCAAAAGAGTTGCCCCTTAACCTTGATTAGTCTGTCTTTAAAACTGCCCAAAAGGGTTACCCCTTAACATTAACTGAGCTCCATATATTAGTTGCCTGTAAAATGACCTTTTTGCCCTTTTGGCTCAAATTGGGTGATTTCTTCTTCTTTTCCTCCGTGCGACTCCAAAGTAGCTACAAAACTCAAAACAAGCGTAAAATACATAATTTACAAGAAAACTAGCAAAGAAAGCATAAACTCTGTATAGTAAATACGGTGTATTCTACACCTATCAGAAATATAAAGAGAATCATCCTCAGAATGATAGATCAAGGGAAACTAAATCATTTTCTAAAAGTCCAACCTCAGTCTCAACCATTACCACCACCGCCAGAAATTCGCAGAGTAAATACAACAAAAGGAGGAGAAACATTTGTAATAGAAGTTGGAGCAAAGGAAAAGAATCTGTTTTGTCACTCTATTGTACATTCGTACAAAACGATTGAAGACTTTCACGATAACACTCTCATCAAGGTCTTCGCAAGAGATGCCGATGATAGAGAAATAATGAACATTGCGAAGGCATCGCCACTGAAAGAATGGCAAAAGCAGACTATTTCCTTCACCGCATAAGAAGTACCCGAGGTGGCAAGATGCACGACAACCCATTAGTGGTAAGATTGGAGATTAACCCAAAACCTAGTGATGATGAAGATGATGAAGATGATGAAGCTGAGAATTCATGGACAATCAATAGAATTTTAATTGATACTGGAAGTTCCGTGGATATCCTTTTTTATCATACTTATAAAACTATGGGAGGAAAAGATGAAGATCTAATACCTTCAACTTACAAGATCTATGGTTTTAATGGTACTGCCAATAAACCTAAAGGGGAAGTCAATATGCGAATTCCACTGAAAGGATTGTCCTCTGAAATTCTGTTCTGTGTAGTCGATGTGGAATCACCATACAATGCATTGATTGGACGAACTTGGTTACATGGGATTCTAGTTGTAGCATCGACTTTCCATCAATGTATCAAGTTCCCTCATCCCAGTGGTATTGACATAGTAAAAGGAGATTGGATTGAAGGAAAGAAGTGTTATGAAATTGATATAGAATCTTGCGAAGAAAGAGCTGCGAAGAAGAAGAATTGGAAACATAACATCAGAGAAAAATAAAAAAGTGAAAGATTGATGGTAGATGCAATAGAACAGAGAGAAGAAGAATCGCTGCGAAACCAATGCATGCTGAAGATAAGAAGTGACTAAGATTTCGCAAAGGATAAGAAAATAACAGAGGATTTCAAAAATGCAGAGGCAGAAAGTAGCAGAAGTAAGAGACTTAAAGAGTGAGTGTATTTGTTGATTTTATGACTGCAAAAGAAAGATTGGGAGAAGAAAGAAAGATGTGTGACTGGTTTGTTAAAAAAAAAAAAATTAAATTATGAATGACAAAGATGAGATTGCGAAATTACAAAAGAGCTGATATGCAGAAGAAGAAAATATACTTTATGAATGACAAAGATGAGATTTCGAAATTACAAAAGAGCTGATATGCAGAAGAAGAAAATATATTTTATGAATGACAAAGATGAGATTGCGAAATTACAAAAGAGCTGATATGCAGAAGAAGAAACAAAACAATCGAGAAAGGGCGAACCTACTATGGCGTACACCCTAGTTCGCGAAATCAAAATTTCGCAAGAGGCAAATGTAAGACCTAAAAGTGCGTCATACAAGGGGGTACTGTTGCATGGCTCAGCGAAAAGGTTACACCGCCCCTGGAACCTGAGTCATGGAGATTTGGGGTCAATAAAGCCCATCCAGGAGAGGTACCTTGGATTTTCAACCTAAGCTTATGACTTAGGTTGGACGACCGAGGGTCTCTTCTAAGGAGTGCGACATCTGATCAAGGCGCCGAGGTACACGGTTGAGCCAAGAGTGCCTGGGGCGTTTGAAGCGTCTCGGCCATTGTAGTTGCAGGAAATCCTATAATACATCCCTCACAAGAATTCATAACAATCAACCCATCTTTAAGATCAACAATCACACTTTTTATTAATTGAGTTAAAGAATTTTACAAAGAGGAAATGAAATCAAGAATACAACTATTGCTCTAGACTTTCTTTCTCATCAAAACTTTCCCTATACTCTAAAAATATCTCTCCTTCTCTTAAGCCTGCTCGGCTCTTTATATAGGATATCACATAGTGGATGACAGCTAAGCTGTCCTTTATTTTAGGATCTGACTTGCGATATTCTCGCAAGTATACAAGTGTTAGATTTCGCAACACTCCTAAATCTCTCTAGGTATCTACATCTTTCTCGTGTTTAGGCTGTCGTCATTTGTTGCGTCATTTCTGTAACCAGACTGCGATATCTTCGCAGTATGTTGTATAAAGATTTCGCAAAGGTATTGATGTTGCAATATTCTGATCCTACATCTTGCCTCTTCTCATGTCTTCTCTGCGAATGAGAGAATGTCATGAGAATTAGTACTTCAAAATGCCGCAGCCGTTCATTTTTCCATGCTCTTCTGTATTGACATGATTCTGTACTTTTATGCAGAATTTATTACACGTATTTCCTCTTCCTTTCATTTCTTGACACGTCTTTTTCAACCGCTATTTCTCAACCGTTCACGTCTACTCTTCGCATTAAATGTGCTTATCTTCTCGAGAATTCTTCTCTCTATATATATTCTTCTCATTCTTCTTTTCTTCTTTTTTACTTTCCTTCTCATTTTTTCTGCAACTTTTCTTCACCGTTTCTCCGTAAATTCCGCTCCTGCTACTGTAAATTTTCTTGTTTCTTCTTCTTTTGATCTTTAATTTCTTCTTCATTCGCATACTTAAAATGCCTCCAGTTGGTCGCAAATATGAGACTTCTCTCGAAAGAATTCAGAAATATCTCGAAGAGAAGGGTTTTACATTAACCACTATTCCCAATCAAGAATCTAAATCCATTCTTTCTGCAAATTGTTTTCTGATCATCATTGTGATGATAAGAAAAATCATAGTTTCACTTGGTCAGATTCTCGCTGGCCTTCCTATCCCTATTTATGATCCAAATCTTCCCTTGTTTTATGAAATTCTTGCTCATGCGAACTTCTCACGAGCCATCTACCAATTAAGTGGGGACTGCATTCGCCTAATACTTGAATTCGCCAACCGCGGTGCTGGTAAAGGATCTCTCTATCCAAAAGAAGTTAGGTATCCTAAATATGAGGATTTAGAAATACTCGCCTAAAAATACACCGTGAAGAGTTTCTTTGAAAATTATGAAGTAATAAACATGAAAAATGATAAAACTCGCTGGGGTGCTCGCTTGAAGAGGAAAGAAAATGTTGCCAGCGATAGAATACTTATCCAGGACATTGTTTGGCATTCTGGCAAGAATAATATTCCTCGTCACTCTAAAGACGACAGATGGTGCGTCTTTCCACTGGTTTTGAAGGGACCTTATATTTCAGGTTCAAATGTGCTTCCTGCAAATCTCGCCACTTATCAACCCTGGGTATTTAATTGGCCCGAGAAAGCGAAAGAAGTATGTCTTCAAATCTTGCTCACTTCATAATCTTTCATTTGTTGTTACTTTCTTGTTCTCTAATTCTTGCGAAAATTTTAGATAAAAGCTGAGATCGAGCTATAATAGGACTGGGAAGGCTAGCACTTTATCTGCTCTACGCTCCATCACAGATGATGTAAGAATTTTTTTTTATACTTTTAACAATATTGTTGCCTCTGTTTCTTATATTCATTTGTGTGCGAAGGTTGGTGTTGTAGTTGTTGAAGAAGAAGAAGGATCTAAAGTTGCGAGGACCAAAGGCAAAGGTAAAGGTTCTCTTCGCAAGGAGAAATCTGCTGCCCCACCTTCAAAGAAGCGAAAAGTTCATTCTCCTTCTCCTTCAAATCTTCATTCTGGCAAAAGTTCTGATGATGATGATAATGACATTGATGGTTCTTTCGCAAAAGAAGATTTTCCGCCTGAATCTTCAATGGCACAATTGTCTAGTATCTTCTCTGACTCCATGCAAGGGATCGGGGATGATCATCTCACTAATACATGCAAAGCTCTTGCGAACATTTGTGATGCCCCTTTTACTAGATGGTGGTGATTCTCTTCATGGGGTCTCCAGATTAGTGACTCCTAGCTTTCTGAATTCTCTTGGTATCTTGGTATGCCTTCATTTCTCTTTTTCTTCATAATTATGATTTAAAGTTATACTATATCTTGACAATTTCTTTATTTTCCTTCGCAGACTGGGAAGGCTTCTTTCGTTGTTGCCTCAGATTTGGAAAAAGACGTGGGATTCTTGAAAAGAAGAATCTTCAACTTCGCAAGAGAAATGAAGAATTAGAAGCTGAAGCTGTTGCTCTTCGTGAAAAGAACAAACAATTAGAAGCTGATTCTTCTACTCAAAAGAACAAAATATCTAGTCTTCAAGATGCCAATAAGCAACTTTATGGCATGAAATTTTTATCTTTTCCTTTATTTTGTTTTCTCATTATCCTCCCTCATCTTAATTTATCATCTTCGCAGACGTCTATGATCTTTATGATGAAGACATTCTCCTTCATACATTCCCCAATTCTATGGATAATAATACCCTTCTTGAATACCTTAATAATTCTTTGAATAGTTTTTCAAATGACAAGATTAAATCTCTTCCCATAAATGAACTCAGATCCAAACTTCGCCTCTTAGAAATTGACCATAGATCCAGTTTGGGCTTAGCCAACAAATTTAAACGTTTCTATCTTGACTCTAAAGAGAAAATCAATACTTTAAGAACCAAAATCAGTGATCTCATAGATGATAAAGATCGCATCACTAGTCAAGGTGCTCAAGCGTTAGCGAAATTCCAAAAAACTCTTCTTGAGGTTCAAATTGAACGAGATGATTCTAACCGCAAAAATGCTATACTTAGCGAAAGAGAGAATCAAATTTGCTCCGTTCTTCTCATAAATAATGATGATGAATTCGCTTGGGCTGCGAAAGTTCTAGATGACGCCAGAAGTAACTTAGGTGTAAATGTTAGTCTTCAAGTTGAGCACACGGCCTTGGTTAGGGATATGATTTCTGACAGAGAAGGTTGTTAATTGTTCTTCTTTATTAATCGTTCATCTTTCATAAATTATTATCAAGTTATTGACTCATTGTTATATGTTCGCAGAAGTTGAAGAGAGATTTCGCAAAAGAGTTGAAGAACTTGAGTCTGAAAAGGAGCAGCTCGCAAAGGATCTTTCTTCTCGCAATGATAAATGTTCCAGACTGAAGAGTCAATTAAAGATTATTGTTGCGAACTTTAAGAATTACGCTATTCTTTTTCGCAATCAGACTATTAAGACGGTCTGCGACGACAATAACATCCCTCATTCTACATATCCTTGCCTCTTAGAAGAAATCCCCAAGAATGCACCTCCTCCGGATATTTCGATGGTGATGCTTGTGAAGAAGAGGAATCTGATGGAGGTGAAGAAGAAGAAGGATTTGATGAAGATGATGAAGAAGAGGAGTCAAACAAGAAATAGTTTTGTTTCCTTCTTTCTCTTTTTGTAATATCTGTACATTCATTCTTTTAATCTCCAATCTTTGTAATCTTTTCCTGCGAATTTCTTGAATCTTCAAATGCAAGTTCTACCTTTTTTTTCCTTTCTGCACATATTAAAAAAGCAATTCTTTTTTGCCACTAAGCGGTACCTTTTTAAAAATGATTTTATTTTGTGACCTATTGTAACTTCTGAGTTTTTCTTTTTTGGAGGGAAAGAATTAGAAAGGTTTCAGAATTCAAAATTCTATTTTAGTTCTTTCTTTTCTTTATTTTATTGCTCCTTCTGAAAGATATAAGAGATGGTGAATTGAAAAAAAAAGTTTTATTTTCTTATGGAACATACATATCAATATGCATGGATCATACCTTTCGTTCCGCAATCCAGTTCCACGGTCCCGAAAGATTCATGGAATTCAGACCTTAACTTGGAGTATAGCCAAGTGGCAAGGCCCTGATCGGAGCTAGATCTTTGGATCATCTGGTAACTTTCAGTTAGTTAGAGTCACTATATAAACAAATAGAACACAAGCTCTACCGTCCACTTTTGGCTCTCGGTACTACAGTGATGAATATAAGCGCAATTGAAATTCCTGGGGAGTTATACATTTGTGTATTGATAAGACCATTCACTATTTCTTGGTCGCTCAAGATCTTTGGTCTCTACCCGGACCCGATGAAAAAAATTGGATCACTTCTTATGGATTCGTTGAGAATGATTCTGATCTAGTTCATGGCCTATTAGAAGTAGAAGGCGCTCTGGTGGGATCCTCACGGACAGAAAAAGATTGCAGTCAGTTTGATAATGATCGAGGCTGCGGCTCGTGGAAGTTAGCGAAGACCCACAAATCATAGTGGTCTTGTCCCTTCTAGAAGTTTTTGAGGCTTTAATTGGAAAGAAAAAGGAAACACTTTTTATCATAAGTGAAAGATCCTTCTATTTTGGGTACTAGCTGCCTTTTAAAAATAGGAAATACCATTAACTCCATGTGTGTTATCAATATCTCTACGTGCGATTCGTTGGGGCATGAACTTTTACCTAATTTTTTTCTAGGAAAGAAGTTGAATGGAGTGAATAGAGATCCTCGTTTTTTTATTCGTCATTCGGGGTGATGACCTAAACCGAGATAGTTATATGAGTGAAACAAAACAACATTCCTACGTGAACCAACTCTTGGTATAGGTTTTGCCATCTTTTATCATCTCATCAATATGAGTCAGAGATATACGGATATATCCATTTCAGGTTAAAACAGATCCTTCATTTTATTTGTACATTGGGTCCTTTTTTCGAACAGGACGCTTACCTAGCCAACGTTTAGATCCGGCTCTACCCAAACTTTTCTGGTTCACCCCAACATTACCCACTTGCCCGACTGTTGCTGAGCAGTTTTTGGATATCAAACGGACCCGTCGATATTCCTAGTTGCTTAGAAAGACTTTATGGGTCTGGCCCATTCCTCGAAAGAAGTTTTTACGGGATCCCGACTTTGAGCGAAATGCGGCAAAAGGAAGCAAAATCCATGGACCGACCCCATCGTCTCCACCCCGTAGGAACTACGAGATTCAATCTCAGTGAAACTTGGGTTAGACTCAAAGGGCCTAAGAAAATAGAAAGAAATGGGATCTAGGGAAACTAAATAAATCATACAAGATATTTAAATAAAATACTGCATGTACTAGGATTAAAAATAATTGATAGTTATAGGTTTCAGGTCTGGGATTGTTAAATTTTTATGATCTATTGACCCTTTAACACCTAATTTAGGACATAAGTTCCGAGCTAAGTCAGCAGGAACCACACCAATCCATCCCGAACTTGGTGGTTAAACTCTACTGCGGTGACGATACTGTAGGGGAGGTCCTGCGGAAAAATAGCTCGACGCCAGGATGATAAAAAGCTTAACACCTCTCATTCTTATTACTTATTCAATATGAAAAAAAAAGGAAAAGGTCGTTTTCTTCAAAACCCCAATTATGACATCCCTTCTCTCCCACTTCACACCTCGCTGACCTATCGCGTGGTAAAGAGAAGAGAGTACGAAAGAATAGTAAACAGAGCACACCGCAGAAAGATTCTAGACTGCGTCCGATGGCACCTTGCTCCGATCTGAGTTATGCAAGAAGGAGATCTCCCTTGGTTCTTGCCGGATGTGCTTGATGGTCCCCCATAATACGCTTACTTGGGGACTTCTGACTCCCGTATTATCAATCTTTCATTTTATTCGTGCGTAAATCTATCATATGGATACAAATAACATGTTCTTATTCTATTCATTCCCATACTTTCCTCTGTTATTTGTATTCAAATGAAAGATTAAGCAAGTTACTTTTGAATAGCAACATGTATTCATGCCTCAGTCTCGCAAAATGCTTCTCGCTGAATTTTCGCAATTAGATATTTCTTGGTTTCTTCCAAGATTTCATTTTTTTTTCTTTTTCTCTTATGTGGTCTTATTTTTCCTTCCTAGTTAAAGGTCTTATTTTGCCACCTCTTGTCATTGCGACAAAATCGCAGGACGTCTTTACACTTTCATGTAATGACCCATTGATCTTGTCTTATCATTTCTCTAGTATTATTGCCTCTGCAGGGTATTTTTCATGCGACAATATGACATGCCTAAATATTCTTGCGAACATTAAGCCCCATGACATTGTCGTCTTGCGACGAAATCGCAGGACGTCCTTACACTTTCATGTACTGACCTATTGATCTTGTCTTATCTTTCTCTTTTGTATTATTGCCTCTTCAGGATTGTCGCACAAATATGACAAGCCTAAATTTTCTTGCGAAAATAAAGCCTCATGACATTTGCGTCTTAAGACACTTATCAGCTCCCTAATGGAGGGTGCCGCCCTTATCTTCCCCCTGGTTGCCCCTTCAAGGAGGCGTACCTCTACCATACAAGGTTGGCTCCTCCCATCCGGTCTTAACAACAACCAGTTGTTTTCGCAGCCTCTTATCCCTTTTTCCTATAGGGCTTATGGTCACGAGACTGCACCCTAAGTGGGGTTTTCTTCGGGCCGAGTGCAGCATACGTCAAGACTTGCCAAGAATGGCCGAGATACTTCAAATTCCCCAGGCACTCTTGGCTCAACCGTGTACCTCGGCGCCTTGATCAGATGTCGCACTCCTTAGGAGAGACCCTCGGTCGTCCAACCTAAGTCATAAGCTTAGGTTGAAAATCCAAGGTACCTCTCCAGGATGGGCTTTATTGACCCCAAATCTCCATGACTCAGGTTCCAGGGGCGGTGTAACCTTTTCGCTGAGCCATGCAACAGGTACCCCCTTCTATGACGCACTTTAGGTCTTACATTTTCCTCTTGCGAAATTTTGATTTCGCGAACTAGGGTGTACGCCATCGAAGTTTCGACCCTTTCTGATTGTTTTGTTTCTTCTTCTGCATATCAGCTCTTTTGTAATCTCGTAATCTCATCTTTTTCATTCATAAAATATATTTTCTTCTTCTGCATATCAGCTCTTTTGTAATTTCGCAATCTCATCTTTGTTATTCATAAATTTTTTTTTGTTATTTTTTTTTTTTTGAAAATCAACCGTACATTTTGCTTTCTTCTCCCAATTTTTACTTTGGCAGTCAACAAGTACATTCATTCTTTAAGTCTCTTACTTCTGCTATTTTCTTCCTCTACATTTTCGAAATTTTCTGTTATTTTCTTATCCTTTGCGAAATCTTTGTCTCTTCTTATCTTCAACATGCATTGGTTTCGCAGCGATTCTTCTTCTCTCTGTTCTATTGCATCTACCATCAATCTTTCACTTTTTTGTTTTTCTCTGATGTTATGTTTCCAATTCTTCTTCTTAGCAGCTCTTTCTTCGCAAGATTCTACATCAATTTCATAACACTTATTTCCTTCAATCCAATCTCCTTTTACTATGCCGATACCACTGGGATGAGGGAACTTGATACATTGATGGAAAGTTGATGCTACACCTAGAATCCCATGTAACCAAGGTCGTCCAATCAATGCGTTATACGGTGATTCCACATCGACTACACAGAACAGAATTTCAGAGGACAATCCTTTCAGTGGAATTCGCATATTGATTTCCCCTTTAGGTTTATTGGCAGTACCATTAAAACCATAGATCTTGTAAGTTGAAGGTATTAGATCTTCATCGTTTCCTCCCATAGTTTTATAAGTATGATAAAAAAGGATATCCACAGAACTTCCAGTATCGATTAAAATTCTGTTGATTGCCCATGTATTCTCAGCTTCATCATCTTCATCATCACTAAGTTTTGGGTTAATCTCTAATCTTACCACTAATGGGTTATCGTGCATCTTTCCATCCTCGGGTACTTCTTCTGCGGTGAAGGAAATAGTCTGCTTTTGCCATTCTTTCAGTGGCGATGTCTTCGCAATGTTCATTATTTCTCTGTCATCGGCATCTCTTGTGAAGACCCTGCTGAGAGTGTTATCGTGAAAGTCTACAATCGTTTTGTACGAATGTACAATAGAGTGACAAAACAGATTCTTTGCCTTTGCTCCAACTTCTATTACAAATGTTTCTCCTCCTTTTGTTGTATTTACTCTGCGAATTTCTGGCGGTGGTGGTAATGGTTGAGACTGAGGTTGGACTTTTAGAAAATGATTTAGTTTCCCTTGATCTATCATTCTGAGGATGATTCTCTTTATATTTCTGCAATCATTTGTTGAATGTCCATGGAAATGATGATAAGAACAAAATTCATGACTTCTGTGGCTTGGAGGTGGTTCACTCCCCATGTTCCATGGTGCGGGTATGTTTTCCATCAAGATTATAGCTTCCCATATTTTCTCCACACTAGCATTCAAAGGTGGCATTTTGATTTCTTCCCATACTACCTTGTGACTTCCCTGTCCTCTATGATAGTTTTGTCTTTGACCTCCATAAAATTCTTGTGGCTGATCAAGTCTTTGAATTTTGTTATTTCCACCACGGTTATAGAAGTTCCTTTCTCTCTCGAATTCTTCTTGACCACGACTTCCCATAGCTACTAGCTTCTGCTGATTATCACCTATTATCTTCTCTTGTTGTACTTGCGAAGTGCTCGCCACTGTGCTTATCAGTTTGGGTAATAGGCTTGCATTCGCTGCTTTTGAACTTGTGTTCGCAACTGGGTATGATTCCATGTCATTTTGTTTTTCCTCTAGAGCGATATACTCCTCTTGAAGTTCTCGCAACTCAGTCATTGTGATTGTATTCTTGATTCTGAAAACTTGAATGTACAGCAGATTGGTTGCAAACATAGTGTTAATGAATGATAGAATGAGATATCTCTCATCCACATGGCCAGCCATATCACTACACATTGTCTTCCACCTCATGGTTAGATGCTTCAAACTTTTGCCAACCCTTTGCTTTAACCCAAATACATCTTCAATGCCAGGTCGCGAGAAATTGTTACTTATATACACCCCTAAAAATGTAGCCTGCAAATGGTTGAAAGATGTTATAGTATTCTTTGGCAAACCTTCAAACCATTTTAAGGCCTCTCCTGTTAAACTTGATGCAAAATATTTGCACAATACAACATCATGGTTTAGCCATTATAGCATACATCAAACATAAGCTTTGATGTGTTGTACTGCACAAGTTGTTCCGTCAAAAATGCTGGTTAACGCAGGTAGATTGCACTTTGGGGGTATTCCTCCTAATTGTACTTCTTGTGTGAATGGAGTTTTCGCAGCTTCTTATATGGCTTCGTCCAGTTGTCTCCTTCCTCCTTCTCTTTTATTATTTAACATTCCTCTCATTTCCGCTAGCTCTCTCAAAATTTGTTCATTTACACCAGAATTTGGATCCATTGGTCTTTTTAACTCCGCCTCTCTTCTTCTGCGTTCATATCTGTTTTGATTTTCTTGTTCATCATTTTCTTCTCGTCTTTCTCTACGATCTTCTCTTTCATTTCTTTCATGAATTCGCACACCATTATATTTCTCATTTTCTCTTCTTTGCCGCCTTTCAATTCTCCTTTGTACTCTATCATAATCTTCATTGATATTACCATTATTGCGATTTTTTTCACGCCTTCTTTCTCGATTATCATGATTGTTCTGGCGAATTGCCTCTTATAGCTCTTGTTCTTCCACTTATGCTCTCAGTCTTTCCCTCTCGCAAGCTAGACGTGCTTGTTCAGTATAATGTCTTTCGATTTCATCTTCAATTATTTGTCAATTTCTTTGAAGTTCTCTCCCATGTAATGTTCTCCTTCCTTCTGCCAGATTTTCTTCGCCATCTCGATTATTTCGAATCCTGACGTTGCCTATTTCCCTGATTTCCGTTGTTTTGTCCAATTTGAAGAATTTTACCATGTTGAATCACTACAGGAAAAATCATCATCCGCAACTGGAGTTTCGTAACCCTTTGCTAAATGTCGTAGAACATCCTATGTTTTGCAACTTTTTTCAAAGGAAGTGTCGTGGAAGGGCATCAGTATTAACCCCCAAGACCCAAGGGTTGCGACAAAAAAACAAACGGCAACCCTTAAACCAAAACTGTTGTGACGCCATTTAGATTCACAACCGTTTTCAAGATAAGTAGTTCGTAATCCTATCGCAACTAGTCGCAAGAGTCGTTGAAGATAAACATAATATGAAGAAAAAAAGAATAGTGTTGAGGGGATTCGAACTTGAAACCTACTGTGTGTTAGTTCAACCCATCAACCATCCTTACAGTTCACAAGTATTGGGTTTTTGTGTTTTTTTTTATACAAATGTATAACAACCATTATAAGTGTTGTTGAAGCAAAAATATAGGATGTTGGAAAAAAAAAATAAGGGTGCGGGGATTTGATCTTGAGCCTCGTGCGTGAAAGTCCAGACCATCAACCATGCCTACACGGTCACAACACTGTCAGGCTGTGGTTTCTATATTTACTTACTTCATTACAACCTTTGACAACATTTATAAGAGTTGCAAAAACAAAATAGGATGTTTAAAAATAAGGCTCAGTCACCTGAGCCGCAAACATCGCAAAGCCTTCCCTGTAAACAATCCTTCCCTGAAACAATCACATACATTCTACCATGATAATGCATCTCATTTCATATTAACTAGTTCCCTGGCACTTCATTTCACAGTTCAAGACTTCAAGTACCCAATTTCTTCTAATCCACCAAAAAACATAAAAAGAATGGAAATTTTTCAGAAACAATGATAACCCATAGCACCAAATGGTAACTAGACACAAAAAAGAAGACAAATTACTGTGCATATCTAGTTCTCTGACTGTAAATGACTGTACCATCACATATCCCTTCTTCTCTCCTCCTTTTTCCGGGCTTGAGACCGGCAATGAAATGAAAAATCATTTTCACTGGCGGAGTTAAAAAAGGGTGTTCACTCGGAACTAAGGTCAAACATCACAATCACATTCCCAATCACAATAATAAGATCAAACATCACAATCAGAAGAACAAGTATAGTATCAGCAAAGGAAAAGCAAAAGATCCTGTGATAACAAGATACACAATGATAGCAACGAGAACGATGAAGACAATAAGAAAATATAGCGTGCAGTAAACACAATACGTACACTACGTACTGACCTAACCTGTGAACTTCTTTTTCTTCTTCCTCTTGTTCTTCTTCTTTCTCGGAACCACTACGACAGCTTCAGTATCTTCTCTTATGTAACTCTCGCTCTCGCCCTCGCCACCCATTTGTAAGCCAAGAGTTGAAGTATCCACAGGTTGGCAACTTGTGTCATTGTTTTCATTGTATACCTCTAATTCATGGAAACCCCTAGGTGGTGGATTTATCATCACATACCAGTTAGATATATCTGACTCTCGAAAATAAAAAACTTGTCGCGCTTGTGATGCTAAAATGAACGGGTCGTTACGAAATTGGTTCTTATGCTGCTTTAAGTTGACTAATGTGAATCCTTTTTCTACCTTCACACCAAAATAGGTGTGAGCCCAGTCACATTTGAATATGGGAACTTGAAGGGTAATGTAGTCCAATACCAGAATTTCTTCTAAAACACCATAAAAACCAGTGGTTTTTGATCGTCCTGCAACTAAAGTTTTTGATTCAATTGAGACACCACTGTTTTGTGTGACTCTTTTAACATCCTTCGTAAGAAACCTAGACCCGTTGATAAGCAAGCCTTTATATGACACGCAGTTTTCTAAAGGCCCTTTTGACAACCACTCTACCGTGTTTGATAATGACATGCCTTGTTCCATTTGCATATAAACCTATAAATGCATACGATCAGAACATAAAAATATAACTAAAATGGTTATCTCTGAGCATGAGAAGACATATTTATAGCGATTATGTGTGAAGTGACAAAATCAAACAGAATCTTGAACCCATACATGAAAACAGAAACAAACAATCTATATAGCACATCCATAGATAATGGTTCTATTTGTGTTTTCTGAAGTCTCAAAAGCCATAAGTGATTAAACTAGCTACTAAGGTGCGCAATCTGACTAAAAGTGGGAAAAACGTACCTTTTTTTTAAACCAATCTGCGAATGTTTCTGACTGTATGGAAATGAGCTGGTCTTCATTGGTAACAGACCTCCCAATGGAAGATTTTAACTCATCCATATGCATTCTAAGATAAAAGTAAAATCAAAACATGACGTATTAACTGACAAACCATTTCTAATGAACAACAACGTGATACTTACGTCAGATATGGGTCAATTTCTGTTGTATTAAAAAGCACATATTCTGTGAGCAATCTTTAGCTCTTCACTATCCATACGCACTTGTTCACCTTTAGAAAGAGGACGTGCTGCCGGTGTGGTACCACTGTTTTTATCAGGCCTTGGGTTTTCTCTTATTTCAGCTGCTTGATCCTTGAGAATCCAATACCTAACACACTCCATTCCAAGATAACACTCTGCTATACAAGCTTCGGGTAGTGCGTAATTTTTAACATATTCTTTGAATGTCTTCATATACCTATACGAAAGTAGCATATATATAAAACAGTTATCCCAGTTAGAACACTTAAATATTAGGTAGTAACTCTAAGCTACAAGGGAAAGCTACTGACATGTTGCATAACACACCTTTCAAATGGATACATCCAACGATATTGTACAGGTCCACATAAACGCACTTCTCGAGATAGGTGAATTGTCAAGTGCACCATCACATAAAAAAATGATGGAGGGAAGTACACCTCCAACATACACAAAGTCTCAGCAAATTCTACTTCAAGTTCTAATAATCTTTCGAGATCAACTACCCTTTAGCATATTTCGTGAAAATAAGAACACAACCTGAAAATCGCCTTACTTGGCCCCTCAGGTAAAAGTCCCCTCAAAGCTATAGGTAATATTTGTTGCATAAGAACATGGTAATCATGAGCCTTAAGGACACCTAAGCAACTATCTTTCGGGAAATGCTTCCTAAGATCCGAACTATACCCATATGGAACCTTCAAATTTCTCATCATATTATAAAGTATAGCCTTATTCTTGTGGCTTAAGCTGTATGGTGCTGGTCGAAGAATTGTTTTGCCATTTATCACTTCTGGATACAATTCTGGTCGTATTCCCATACTCTTCAGATCACTATGGGAATTCAAACCATCTTTTGTTTTGAACTTTATATTCAAAATAGTACCAATGATGCTCTCACAGACATTTTTTTCTGTATGCAAAACATCAATATTATGCCGTAGCAACAAATCCTAGGAATACATGAAAAAACCTAACATTAGTAATTCCAAAAAAAAAAAGATGAGTCTATGTTCAATGAAAATCAAGTTTTACACATATATAATTACCTATAAAGCCATTTTGACAATCTAATATATATGTATATGAAGTTATAGTGAGTTCAAGCAAACATGACAGAACCTCATCATAAAACTGCTATTTGGAAGTTCAGGGGATAATCAGGTTATAGTGAGTTCAAGCATAGATGATCATGTGCATGAAACTATTTAACAAGTAAATGTGAAGTTAGAACTGACCTTCCAGTAAGGCAGGTCGAAGAATATCGACTGTTTGTTAAACACCCCGAAGCTCAGTTTCCTCGTCAGTTTCACCCAATCTAGCCGCATCAGAAACAACATCCCTTTTCCGCTTCCCACAATTAGAATTAGCATCCTTTGCACCTCTTCCCACACTACTCTGACCCTTTTCCTTTACCATCTTCTTCTTCTTCTTCTTCTTCTTCTTCTTCTTCTTCTTCTTCTTCTTCTTCTTCTTCTTCTCTTTCTCTTTCCTTTTCTCCTCCTCGTTCTTCTCCGCTTTACCAAAATCATTCACAATACTACTCTGACATTCAAACACCTTAGCACCAGACATAACAAGTGGTTTTTCTATCCTCTCAATATCTCCATTAAACATGTCTTTTTTCTGCCGAAAAGGATGATTATTACGAAGAAATCTCCTATGATTCATGTATACAGTTTTACGACTAAATGGCAACCATACGCTAAGAGTATTATCACCACAAAGAGGACAGGCTTCCTTCCCTTTATATGTACATCCAGATAGATTTCCATATGCAGGGAAATAATTAATTGTCCACATCAATAAAGCCTTCAAGTTAAATTCTGTTTTACTAAACGAATCATACACTTTGACGCCGTTTTCCCACAACTCAATCAGATCATCAATCAATGGCTGCAAGTATACATCAATGTCCTTACCGGGTTGCCTTTTTCCAGGAATCAGCATGCTCAGAATAATGTTTTCGGCTTGCATACACGCCTGGGGCGGCAAATTGTAAATCACGATCATCACCGCCAACAGTGTGGGTTGCGGAAAGATCGCCAAACGGATTGAATCCATCAGCAACAAGCCCAAGACGCAGATTACGCGAATCTGAAGCAAATACGGTAAACCTACGGTCTATGTGCTTCCAAGCCAAAGAATCTGAAGGATGACGCATCTTCCCATCATTATTCTTGTTCGTCGCGTGCCATATCAACTGCTCAGCCAGCTCTGCTGATTGATATAATCTCTTCAGTCTCGGAACAAGGGGGAAGTATCTAAGAACCTTCACTGGTATCTTTTTTTTGGGCTTGTCTATCATGTCCGCATCGTTGAGGTCGTCCATGTTAGATGTGGCTTGCTTCCACCTAGAATAATGACATTTAGGACATTCATCTGCATCTTTCAAATCTTTTCTAAACAATCAACAATCATTCTCATAGGCATGTATTTTCTCGTAAGTCAACTGATAAGATTTTAGAAGCTTCTTCACTTCATATGTGCTTTTAGGAAGACAATGACCTGGCGGCAACAGCGAACCAATTGTCTTGAGAAGCTCATCAAAAGCCTTCCTAGATATACCATTAACTGTCTTGTGCCTATACAACTCAATAGTGATAGATAATCGTGTGTGTGTTGTACAATTGGGGTATAACGGAATGTCACCGCCTCATCCACCTCGTTTGTCCAACCCCTCGTCTGCCGCCCGATTTCATGGACCTGATCTTGATGTGCATCACCTTCAAAATTATCCTCTTCTTGTATCTGTTCTGAACCATGTGTCGCTCTCTCTTGGTGAACATCATTAGAAATGACAGCCAGTTCCCCATGAAAAACCCACTCGGTGTATCTAGGATCTATACCTCGTTTCAGCAAGTGAAGATGCACTATTTTCGGAGGAAGCAGCAAAGCAAGATTCTTACAATCAACACAAGGACAACTGAACTTAGAAGGATTTCCAAGTTTTTGACAAACAGTCTCTATGAAATTCTTCAATGCATTCTGATATGGAAGATCACCCCTACATAAAAGATAGATAAAATCAGAACGCCGTACGTAATATTAACGTAAACAATCTAGCAAACGGATGTAAAGAATATAATCAATATATATCCTTAAGTTAAACATATTAACCTTGGCCAATGAATCCAATCTTTATTCATGATCAGTTACAACGAATTCAATCGATCGATATATATATGTTAAAATGAAACTTGAATCTGCGCGCAACAGAAAAAAGAAGAGTTAGAATAAGGCTCACAGAGATCTAGCCCTGCAATTAACTTCATCATGTAAGTTATAACAAGCATAATAAGTAATTACCCTAAAATTATAAGTCAGTAACTTAAATGAAGTACTTTTATTTCTTTTAAATCATGGTCTTACACATAAAATTAAAAATTATTACATATGAAGACTTTTCCCTAGCTTTGTAACTAGATCAGCTATTTGATTAGTAGAAACTCTAACTTTTTCTTTTGCAGCAATGAAGATAGCATCTGAAGCCCATGTAAAATCTTCACATTGTTCACATACAAGGTAAGTTATGTGCTTATTGTGTTTATTGTTACATATTCTTAGGGTGAGTTTGCAGTTGCAGGTTGAAGAGAAGCACAACTGATTGTGCAGTGGACAATCTTTATAAGAGTGATCATCTTCTCCACAAGCATTACAGCTTTTCGCTGATGGTAATAACAACAACTTGGATTTGCAAGGGTCAGAAGCATCATTAAACCATTCAAAGTAGGTGCAGGTAGGTATGGTGCACTTTAAGAACATTTTTCCATAGGTTTCAGTTGTTTTAGATCGTAGAAATGCTCTCACACCGTTACAAGGAACATGCTTGCACCTAGAATAGAGCCAAGGACACACTTTTGTTTCATAGTTCCCTTGTTCACACATAGCACACTCAGTTAGTATATTTTTCATTCTCATCTTACTGTTGCTGTTGTTGCAACTATTACTGCTACTTGGAGAGTCTTTCACACCTCCACCCATGACTGATTCAGTGTTGTTATGGTTAATTAGAAGCTAATTTCTGTCCCTATCTAGTAATGCAATCAGTTCACAATGCTCTAAATATCTACATCATATACCTTTGAACTCTTCTCTCAGATTAACCTTTGTTTCCCTCCCAGTTTAGCCAAGTATGTGTACACAAAATTCTTCAGATAAAATTGAATCAAATCCTGCAAAAGAATTGAAATTTGAATCAATATAATGCAAATCACCTGAATTCAATGCAAACCCTAATTCTAATCATTTGAATTAAATGAAACTTAATTCACCTGGATTCAATGCAAACCCTAATTCAAAATATTAATGCAACTGATTTTATTTCAACCACTAGTATTCAATGCAATGATTGAAATTAACTGAAATAAATGACCCCAATTATCCAAACGAATTAAATTCAATGATTGAAAAAAATATAAAAATCAAAATCGAGAATCAAAAACAAAATTAAAATTAAACCCTAAAGAGATCGAGAAACCCGATTTACAGACCCGGGTAAGTCTTCGGTAGGTCGATATGTTGATTGTTGTAAGTCTTCAACTCGATCTGTTGATTGTTGTTCAACTATATCTATTGGTGTAGAAACTTCATACAGCTACCTCGATCTGTTGGGTTGATAAGGTT